>PVIY010009039.1:0-22429 GCA_004026745.1 Myrmecophaga tridactyla
GCATGGTCAAATGGGCCGAAATGGCTTCGAAGCAAAGGGCCTCTACCCAGGAATAGGTGATTTTGCTGACAGTCTTGTTTGAGAGGAGACCATACGGCGATCTGGCGGGTGGCCCAGAACAACTCAGCTCTTTGAACTGCACTATGGAGGCGGCAGGCCTGCACTTAGGGGATTTCCCAGTAGTGCTGTGGATGACACTGAACATGTTCAGTGACACTGAAAGAAGTCACCTCTCCTTGAGCCACATCAAAGCTATGTTGCTAAGAGTCAGCAGGACTCCTGGTGGTGATAGCTTCTAGGGGAATTTGAATGTGTAGGGATGAGTGGAGGTGGGGTTGAAAAGCAGTTGGGGTTTTCCCCTAACCAGTACTATTTGTTCTGACTATATATTGCTGCGTAACAAAGTACCCTAAAAATGTACAGACTTAAAACAAGATCCATTTGATTATATCTCCTAATCTGTGACTCAGGAATCTGGGCAAGGCCCAGCTGGGTAACTGTTATTCATGTGGCATCAACAGAGGTTCCTTGGTCGGGATAAGCTGGTCCAAGATAGCTTTGCTCACATTTCTGGCTCCTTAGCAGAGATGGTTTGATAGCTGGGCTCAGGTGGAACAGCATGGCAGCCTCATATCCTTGGTTTTCTTAAATACTGGTTCAGGGCTCCCAGAGAGAGTTCTCTAAGAGGCCTGGGTGGAGGCTGCAAGGTTTCTGTGACCAAGCCTCAGAAGTCTCAGGATGTCACTTCTGCAACATTTTACTGGCCAAGCAAATCGCTAAGACCAGCCCAGATTAAAGAGGAGTAGAATTAGATTTCACCTCTCAACGGGGGGAGTTGTAAAAAAATTTCCTAGAATTATAGTCTAGAATACAGTCTAACAAATAATTACCCAGTTCTGGCACATGTAAGTGATCAACAAATGTTGGCTATTGCATTCTGATTGTTACACAAATAATGGTTTGATAACACTTTCGCTGTAAGTAAATAAATGCTTTGAAGGAGGACAGGGTGAAAAGAACATGATCAACAAAGAGGCTGATATGTTCAGGAGAGTGAATTCTAAGCTGAGGATGAGTAGTAATTAATAAGAGAAAGGGAAAGCAAAGGAGCTTTCAGAGACAGGAAATGGGGTGCAGCAGAGTGCAGTAGGCAAGGAGCCATATGCATCAAATGAAGCTGGACAGGTAGGACAAAGTGAGAATCACCCAAGATTGAACTGGAGTCTTCCTGTTCTAGTTTGCAAGCTGCTAGAATGCAATATACCAGAAATGGAATGGCTTTTAAAAAGGGGAATTTAATAAGTTGCAAGTTAACAGTTTTTAGGCCGTGGAAATGACCCAATTAAAGCAAGTCTATAAAAATGTCCAATCTATGGCATCCAGGGAAAGACACCTTGATTCAGGAAGGCTGATTAAGTTCAGGGTTTCTCTCTCAAGTGGAAAGGTACATGGCAAACACAGTCAGAGTCTCTCTCATCTGGAAAGGCACATGATGAACACGGCGTCATCTGCTAGCTTTCTCTCCTGGCTTCCGGTTTCATGAAGTTCCCCGGGAGGCGTTTTCCTTCTTCATCTCCAAAGGTTGCTGGCTGGTGGACTCTCTACTTTTCGTGGCTATGTCATTCTTCTCTGCTGTCTCCTTTTCTCCAACATGTTTCCTTTTTTATAGGATTCCAGTAAACTAATCAAGATCCACCTGGAATGGGTGGAGACACACTTAATCCAGTTTAACAACCACTCTTTTTTTTTTTTTTTTTTTAATTTGCATATGGGCAGGAGGCACCAGGGATCGAACTCCAGACCTCCAGCACGGCAGGTCGGAGCTCTGCCTGCTGAGCCACGGCAGCCGCCCAACAACCACTCTTGATTGAATCACATCTCCAGGGAAATGATCTAATTAAAGTTTCAAGCATACAGTACTGAATAGGGACAAGAAGAAACGGCTGCCTTTACAAAATGGGATTATGATTAAAACACGGCTTTTCTAGGGTACATACATCCTTTCAAACTGGCACACTTCCATTTGTCCCTCTAGATCTCCTTTCCACCTTCTACACCCTGCCCTGTGATTTTGATAGCTGACCTGTGTGAACTACATTGACAGGCCCTCCTGGCCTTCTGGTTATGGTTGTGTTCAACCAATGGAAGCCACCAGCTGGAGTTTGGATGGGGGTGGATGTGAAGGAGAAAAGTTGGAGTACTTATTCTTCTGGTTCCCTCTCTGCTGGACTTGGGATATAAGTGATGACATTCCTCTGCCAAAGGCAACACCCCCTGTCAAGCTGCCTTCCTCTAAGGCTATAGGTCTCACCAGGTTCTTTGAAGGCTCCCTTTTCTGTCCTTTCAGACCTGGGATTTGCAGAGGTTTCCTGGTACTGCTCAGAGATACTTCACCATCCCTTCTTGGATTCCTTACACACTGTGCACACTTTGTAAATAGTCCCTACCTTGATCCTCAATCACTTTTGAGAGGGCCATCTCCTGTTGGGATCCTGAATAATAGAACTACATCAACCAGGATAAGAATTTAGGACTTTATCTAGAAGTCTAAGAAAATGATGACCTTACATCTAGTGGAGCGCTGATAATGTTTAATAACCTGCTTTCTGGGGTAAAAGTCTTGATTTGTAGTGTTTGCCAAATTCTGAGTTGTGAAAACTTCCACCATGGATGATTTCAATCTATTGATATGATATCACCAGCTAAAAAAAATTCTAAAAGTATAGCATGAACTGGGATGAGCTGTAGCACACCTCTATGCTGATAAAAAAAAAAAAAAAAAAAAGCCAGATCTAGTTTCTCCTATAAGTAGAGCTACCCCAGCCCAAAGACAGTCTGAAAGTTTCAAAAGGCCCTCTGGATCATGTCAGTTTCTTCTTCCTGCTCCTTTTCCCTAGGACCTGTTGCCCCCTGGAAAAGGATGGCCCCAGGTCAAACTGGAGGCATTTCAGACTGGCTCTTGGGCCCTTGTTCTCTTGAAACACAACCAAGAGGGCATTAGATGTACAGGAGGTGTATAGGTGGAAATGCCTGAAAGGATAAAGGGAAAGGCAGCAAAATAGGCAGGGAGGGTACTCAAGCAGAGATGCAGGATCAACACCTGTTTAAGGAGGGAGGGAAAGAAGGAGGATCAGGTAGAAAAAAACCTCACTGCAACACAGTTTTGAGAAAATCTTGGCCAAACCAATGTGTAGTTTCAGAGCAAAAGGTACCCTTTAGAGGAATGCTAGTCCAGACAGGAATGGGATGAATCTAATACCCTGCCAAGCTCAGTCATTGGCTCAAAGCAGCTTGGAGTGAGGATAGTGGCATGTAGCCTCAGTGTTTATGGTAGCACACTGGAGTTGTCAATCAATCTTGAACCCTGCAGCAAAGTCTCCTGAAAAAGATATGACCGGGCACTTCCACGGATGCTACAGGAATTCACACTCACTGGCCCTGCTACCCAGAGACTTGCATTTTCTCAGAGAGTTCAGGTTCTTATGTTTTCTGGCTAGGACAAGTTTAGAATCTATCTACCTTCTCCTGAACTCTAACCATTCGCTGATAAGACCCCAAATTCCCAGAGGTATCCTGGACCCAATTTCATTAACCATCAGCTTGTCTATGTAATGGACATTATCAAAATTGACCTGTGGCTTATTGAGACTCCCACAGAGCCTTCTGCTACTTCCCCCATGGTTCATTGCCCCCCAAAATCCTGCCTTTGGGGACTCCAGGAATGGATACCTTATATGCCAGACTTTCTGAATCCTACATTAGTCTTCCCCCAGTGCTGGGTCTAACTGGGCCTCAAAATTTAAGCCTTTGATTCAACAGTCTACATTTACCTGCCATGCCCAGGAGCCCAAGAGACCAGGGAAAAGGGCCCAATCCCTGCACTCCCTAGGACTCTTTCCATCATCAACTGCCAGACCTCCATCCTCTGCAACTCTAACTCACTACACTCCCTTCCCCCCAAAAAACCTCTGGCTCCAGTTTCCACTGACTAAGGCCACATCTTCTGATTTGGAGAGGCCTGTTCCAAAGGGTTGTTGGAGGCCATGGAAGTAGGCTTGAGAGTGGCCTTACAGGTCAAACCAGAACACCAGAAACCATGCTTCAAGGGGGATAATCAATCTATGAATGTATAAATAAAATGTGGTATATGCATACGATGGAATATTATTCAGCTATGAAAAGGAATGAAGTTCTGAAACATGCAACCACGTGGAAGAACCTTGAAGACCTCATGTACAGTGAAATAAACAGACACAAAAGGACAAATATTGTATGATCTCACTGATCAGAAACAATTAGTATAAGCAAACTCATAGAGTCACAATCTAGAATATAAGTTACCAGAGGGCAGGGTGGTGATAGGGAATGGAAAGTTAAGGCTTATAAAGTACAGGGTTCTTATTTGGAATGATGGAAATATTTTGGTGATGGATGGTGGTACTAGTAGCACAATATTGTGAATGCAGTTAACAACACTGAACTATATATCTGAACAGTATTAAAAGGGGAAATGTTAGGTTGTATATATGGTAACAGAAAAAAATGTAAAAAAATCCATGTAACTACAGTTCACAAACAGTGAACCCTAAGTTAAAACACATGGATTTTAATTATTAGTACAATTATAAAAATGTGCTATCATCAAGTGTAACAAATATTCTACACCAATGCAAGGTGTTGGTGGTGGAGTAATGTAAGGGAATCCTATATTTTACACACAACGTTTCTGTAAGCCCTCAACTTCTCTAACAAAGAAAAAAACTTTCTTTAAGAAGTGTATTGGGAGATGGAGGAAGGGCTGAATCTACGAATGAGGGAAATGGTGCTTGACAGTATAAATTAAACTTGTGTTTTAGTAGGTAGTAAAATGGTATGGGTAAACCCTGTTAAAAACTTGCTGAGCAGCTTTATGTAAGATTTTGTTCTAGAAATGTAGTACTTAAGAGAATTTTAAATATAAATTGATAATCATAAAAAAGGAGGGGGATAAAAGAGGGAGAATCCATGGGAATGCTCACCAAAAAATGACCTGAACAAAGGAGGATTTTAATTATCAAGTGGACTAAATAACACATTCTATGGATATTGTCAAGTCTTTTTCCCCATCCACTCCTGTCATTGTCCAATGGCCTCATCAACAAAGTGGCCATGGTGTCAGGGATGGAGGTTTTATATTGGCTTAGCAACAAGGACTTACATTCACAAAGGCCAACCTGGTTACTGCCATTGTTGAGTGCCCGACCTGCATTCCCTAGGTGATCAGCCAGCTACATGGCGGCAGGTTGACTATATTGTACCATTCCCATTGTGGAAGGGGTAGAACTTTGTTCTTACTAGATTAGACACTAACTCTGCAAATGGACTTGTTTTCTCCACTATCAACATTTTCACCATGGGATTACAAGCCATGAGATTACAGAATGTCTTATCCACCATCACGGTATTCCACATAACAAATTAAGTGTGGCAATGATCCCATGCTCGTGGATTTTACTGGTCTTTCCACATTTAAGCAGCTGGCTTGACAGGACTGTAGAATAGTCTTTGAAGGCTCAGTTACAGTGACAACTAAGTAGCAATACTTTGGAGGGCTGGGACAATGTTCTCCAAGAGATTGTATGTGCTCCAAGACAATACCCATTATATGGTGTTGTTCCTCCCACACCCAGGATTCATGGGTCCAGGAATCAAGGGGTGGATATGAGAATGGCACCATTCACTATTAACCTTACTAACACACAAGCAACATTTTTGCTTCCTACATGCACAGTCTCATGCTCTGCTGGTCTAGTGAGCTTAGTTTCCTAGAAGAGAATGCTTCTACCAGGAGACACGCCGATGTTCCACTGAATTGGAATTTAGGGCTTCTACCTGGTCACTTGGGCTCCCTATGTCTCTGAATCAACAGGCCAGGAAGGGAATTAAGTTACTGACTAGGGTGATTGAGCCTGATCACCAAGGAGAACTTGAGCTATTGCTATACAATGGAAGTAAGGAAGAGTATGCCCAGAATACAGGAGATTCCTTAGGATATCTCTTAGTATTACTATGTCCTGTGATTAAGTTGAATAGAAAACTATGACAACCCAATTCAGACAGAATTGCTAACACCCTGGACCCTTCAGGAATGAAGGTTTGGTCACCATCAGGCAAAGCACTACCACCAGTTGAAGTTCTTGTGGAGGGCAAAAGGAATGCGGAGTAGAAAACGGTAGTTACAAATACCAGCTATGACTGTGTGACCAACTGCGGAAATGAGGAACGTAATAGTTTTGAGTTTTTCTTCCTTTTCTATAATGGATATGTTTGTATGTATATTAAGCATATTTTATTTTTTTCATTATCTTAACCCCTTGTCATATCTAACAAAGGCTATATTAATTAGCTTTCTATCACAGATTTTAAGCTTCAGGATGTCAAGGAGAAAAGTAAACATCACCCAAGGATTTTGCATCCTATTCTGAGGAAAGAATTAGCGCACTTTTGGGTTGTGGGCAGGATAGTTTCATCATGTTCTGCAAAAATATGACTTTGTTATTGTCTGTGTTTGGAGATTGAGTACTGTTTACAGAGATACGTATGGGTACCAAGCTGACAGAGTGGACAATGATGGTCAGCTTTATATGTCAACTTGGCAAGGCTATAGTACCAGTTATTCAAACATTAATTGAGGTGTTGTAGATGTGATTAACATCTACAATAAATTGACTTCAAGCAAAAGAGATTATCCTTGAAAATCTGAATAATAACTGACCCAGTCAGTTGAAAGGCCATGAAAGCAGAACTGGGATTTTCCCTGAGGAAGAAGACATTTTACATGTGGACTGCAGCATCAGCTCCTGCCTGAGAGTTTCCAGCCTAACCTCCTTGCAATAAATCTCTTCAAAATAAATAGTATTATATACTAACTATGGTGACAATATATTCCTCATTATATACTATGGAGTATTATATAGCATGTAACATAATATTATATATAGTAAGATATATGTAGGTAAGTAAGATTATATACATAGATACATATCCTGTTGGTTCTAGTTCTCTGGTAGAATCTTGACTTACATCTCAACAAAGTTGCACCCCCTCCAAAAACAGAATCTTGGAGGGGACATTGGTGGACAGGCCTCAGCCAAGTGGAAGTGAAAAGTAAGCAGGCATTCTTTCCTCTTTTTTCTAAAGAAGTGGTAAATGGAATATGAAAGCTGCATGTTCCACTTATATAGAAGTAAGAATGAGAGGTCCTTCCTCACTGTTCTGTAAGTTGGAAATCAGGGAACTAACATCTTTCTGAATCAACTAGCAAATTTGTGTGCACAGGCTGGAATCTGTGGGACTGAACCCAGAGATTATCTATAAAGAATGTGACTAAGAGTTTGGGTAACCACTTCTCCTTCCAAGCAAAATGAATAACCAAGTGCAATGCCCAAAGTTCTGCCTACTGGGAGGATTTCCCTTCATCACTGTCCTTCAGAGACATGTCAGAAATGGGCTGCAGTGCTATCACACAGAACCAGCTATAAACCAGGCCCAGCTTTCTCTAATTGTGGGGAATTTCCTGTAAGGCCCTAGGTGTGGTCTGGGAGAGAGAAGTAATGTGGTAAGTGTGGGAAACTTGGGCATTTGGGCAACTTACTTATGCAACTTACTTATGCCTCAGAGCCCAGTGAGCCCAATTTCATATATACCATTTCTGTTTGATGTTGGAGTGCTGCTGTACATGCCCAACATTATAGCTTGGTGGGCCAGACAATGCTCAGTTTGTGGTGGGCAGCTCAGGTCTCATGGGCAATTGGTGGCCCACAATTAAGCATTTAATTACTAAGGGCCACTAGCAAACCAAAAGCTGTCTCTCTAAAGGAAAGTAATTATTTGTAGAGCATGGCAGGGCATTGTTCCAAAATCCTAAGGATCTGCACTGTGATTCACCTATAATAACCTGCCAAAGGCTCCAAAGAGCATCTCTATCAGTCACTGATACTTTAATAACCATTGGATCTGCTGGATCAAAGATTCCAAGTGGCAGAGTTTTCACAGCAACCTGGACCGTTTACACAGCCTTTTCTTGTTCTGGTCCCCACACAAAACTAGCAACTTTCAGTCATTCAGTAAATGGCTGGAGAAACATACCCAAATGAGGAATATGTTGTCACCAAAATCCAAAAAGACCAACTCTTTTTCAGTTGTAGGAGGGGCCAGATGCAAGAATTTATCCTTAATCTTCTAAGAGATATCTCAACATGCTCCATACCATTGGACACAGAAATTCTACAGGTGGAGGGTCCCTGAATTTTTGTGGGATTTATTTTCCACCCTCTGACATGCAAATGTCTTGTCAATATGATCTAGAGTAGTTGCTACTTCTTGCTCACTAGGTCCAATCAGCATAATGTCCTCAATATAACAGACCAGTGTAATGGATTTTGGAAAGAAAAGGTGATCAAGGTCCCTGCAAAGTAGATTATGGCATAGGGCTGGAGAGTTGATATACTCTGAGGTGAGACAGTGAATGTGTATTACTTGTTTTGCAGCTGAAAAATAAACTGCTTCTGATGGTCTTTACTAACATATATATATATATATATATAAAGAATTTGCCAAATCCATAGCTGCATACCACATACCACGGATTTCTTAATTTGCTCAAGCAATGATACCTCATTAAGAACAACAGCTGCAATTGGAGTCATCATCTGGTTAGATTAAGATAATCTACTGTTCCTCCAAGACCCATCTGTTTTCTGCATGGGCCAAATAAGAGAGTTGAGTGGAGATGTGGTGGGAATCACCCCCCATGCATCCTTCAAGTCCTTGATGGTGGCACTAAGATCTGCAGTCCCTCCAGGCATGCAGTGTTACTTTTGGTTTACTATTTTTCTAGGTAGAGGCATGTCTAATGATTTCCACTAGCTTTTCACTGGGCCACTGTGAGATGGACCTAAGCTAAAAGTCCATTGATCTTCTGACCCTCATGAGTTCAAACTCTAACTAGTGGGCCACAGTGTTGTTTTGGAACTCCTGGAATTAATTTCAGTTCAAAGCCAGTGTCCAGTAATACCTCCACAAAGTTTTATCATTCTCCTTTCTGCAATGCATTGTCACCTGGTAAAAAGCCATAGGTCTCCTTGTATAGGTCAGGAGAAAGATTAACAGAATAAATTTTGGATAGTGTAGCAAGATCTTTCTCAAGGGACCCAGCTTTCCATTCAGTTAAAGAGTTCCAAGTTTGTAAAGAGGCTCAAGTTTGGGAATTGATAGAGGGGCTATGACTCTATTTTTGGTGATTCAAGTTAGATTTTTATTCATTTGAACTAAAATTCATCTGTGTTTATAGATCAAGCAATGATTCAGTAGACTTCCCATCTACTTTTCATCTAGGGACATGATCAACTAGCCCAAACCATAGGTCTCTAAGTCAGATCATTTTGATTACTGCTCCAACTCCACTGTCCATTATGTTAAACACACCCACGTTTTCTTTGATGATTAAGTATTACCATTTGGCCTCTGACACTCTGGGATCCAATTTCTCCATTGCATTTAAGACTGCCAGTTTGGTGACAGCAGTTTCCATTATGATTTCTGACCTATAGGGAAGAATGGCCAAAGAACTCAAGGATGCTGGATCTCCTCTCACAAATTTATTTCCCATAGTAGTGGTGAAAGGTATATCTTCTGGAACTTCACAGGGTGGCTAAGCAGGCCTTACATGGTAAATCCTCTGTAATATTCCAATCTCCCAAGATTTGGATACATTCCTGTACATTAAACTAAGGCAGTTATGGCAGATATGTCATGTTCCAGCCAAACAAACAAACACTTAGATCTTTCTAATCCTTTAAGCAATGGCATTGAATTGTTGTGAGTTGACCCTAGCTATGGGTAATTGAACCCCTTGTCCATATTGTGATGCTCCTGAACTGGACTTTCACCTCTGGAAGTTCCTCTTTGTCCAGCCTAAATTATGTTGTAGAACTTCCTGCTTAGGCAAGAACATGATTTTTTTTTTTTTTTTTTTTGCATTAAAACCATATTTGAGGAAGTGTGAAAACTTAAGTTTCAGACTGACTTCATATTTAGGAAATAAACATTTTTTAAGCACTTGCTATATGAATCTTCTCAATAATTATCTATCAGCAAAGAGCAATTACACATGTGCACCATACATACCCACACACAAAGAGCCAATAAATCTGCAGGAAAATGCCCGGCATAAAAAATAATACAAAATTTGAATCAAAACAACATGACACTACTCTTCTCCTTTCAAAATGATGGAGATTTTAAAAATTAATAACATGAAATTTTTACCAGGTATATAAAGATCGGCACTCTTGTATAGTACTGTGAGAATGTAAACCAGTACAACCATTTTAGAGGGTAATCAAGCAATATCTACCAAAATATAATACTCACATACCCATGACCCAATAGTCCGTCAGTTTGACTTGATGGTAAAATGAAGGTTAGATGAATAGGTGTAGTAAGATTCCATTTTTTAATAAACATTATGCATTTTTGTGCATATGAGTGTATGAAAATGTGTGTGAGTTTCTTCAAGTACGGAGAAAATATCTGGAAAGATATGACTTAAAATGCTAACTTGGAAGCATTTCCAGTTTTAGCTCCAACATGTAAAGAATTTTGAAGTTATTACTCCCACCTTCAAACAGAAAGCTGAGCAAAGTAGAAATCAACAACTTAAATCTAGCAGGGAATTGAAGTCATAAGGCCAACTGCCACCCTGAAAACTGGAGAGACAGATGGTTACAGAGAGTATAGGTCAACTTACCCGAAGAAGAAACTGCTGGAACCAGTAAATAGTAGAAACACCTAAAGAGCAATGTTGACAAATTTCTGGAGGCTGAGTTGGACTAGCGTGAGAGTTAAAATCTTCTGGGGGTCTAATCTAAATGGGGGGACCCACATTTTGTGGGCTTTGCCTCCAGGAGCCCCATAAGGTTCATAAATTGTTGATCAGAGATAAACCCCTTCATATTTGTCCAGGAGGAGAAGGAATGTAAACATTTTGAAATAAGCCTGGAGATTTATCTATAATAATGGCCTACCCATCAAGGAAAAAATATTAACAGAGCTTTAGGCAAAGTAGGGGAAGAGATATCCAACTCTCAATGCCTTGAGCCTTCCTGTCCCAATAAGAAAGAAAAAAACATAGAGGAATTTGTGAAGCTCAGAGATGCAGGACCACAAAAAGACTGAGACCTAATCACAAGATTATAGGATACTTTGCCTAGCAATCCCCACCCTACCAAATCTGATAAAATAGACTTTAAGTCAAAAACAATTATGAGGGACAAAGGTGTGGTCATTATATACTGATAAAAGGGAAAATACAACAAGATATTTCAATTATAAATATATATGCACCTAACAGCAGAGCCCCCAAAATACATGAAGAAAATGCTAACAGATTGGAAGGAAGAAATTGACAGTTCTACATCAATAGTAAGTGTGCTGGCTTGAAACTGCTATGTACCCCAAAAAATCCATGTTCTTCTAATCCATTCTTATGGGTGCAGTCCTGTTGTGGGATGGATCTTTTGATGTGACCCACCAAATCAAAGTTAGTCTTAATCCTTTCCTAGAGCCATTTATGAGAGAAAGCCAAGGGAGTTCAAAGAAGCTAAGAAGGAAAGCACCCTGGGGAGAAACAAGAAGGATGCACAGGAGATAAGAGCCATTTGAAACCAGAAACCAAGAGAGAAGGACAGCAGATATTGCCATGTGCCTTCCCATGTGACAAAGAAACCCTGGATGCCAGTTGCCTTGCCTCCAAGAAGGCATCTTCTTTTTGGTGCCTTAATTTCAACACTTCCACAGCCTTGGAATTATAACTTGTAACTTAATAAATTCCCTTTGTAAAAACCAATCCATTTCTGGTACATCGCATTCCAGCAGCTTTAGCAAACAAAAACAGTAGGAGACTACAATACACCACTTTCAATAATGGGTAGAATATCTAGTCAGAAGATCAGTAAGGAAATAGATGACTTGAATGATACTCTAAACCAACTAGACCTAATAGACATATGTAAAATACTTCACCCAACAAAAGCAGAACATACATTCCTCCTGAGAGCACATGGATCATTCTCTAGGTAGACAATGTGTTAGTACACAAAACAAGAAATACAAAAATTTTGAAATTATACAATGACTCTTCTGCAACCACAGTAGAATGAAATCAGAAATCAATAACATGGGAAAAATCACAAATATGTAAAAATTAAATAACATGCTCTTAAACAATCAATGAGTCAAAGAAGAAATCACAAGGAAGTTAGGAAATATCTTGAAGTGAATGAAAACAGAAACATAACACACTAAACTTATGGGATGCAGCAAAGGCAGTTCTGAGAGGAAAATTAATAGCTTTATATGCCTTCACTAAAAAAGAGAAGGAGCTCAAATCAGACACTTAACCTCTCAACTGGAGGATCTAATAAAAGAAGAGCAAATTAAACCCAAAGCAAATAGAAGGAAATAAATAACAAAGATTAGAGCAAAAAGAGATGAAATAGAGAATTTTAAAAGCAATAGAATCAATAGAACCAACGTTGGTTCTTTGAAAAGATCAATAAAACTGAGAAAACTCCAGTTAGACTGACAAAGAAAAAAAGATACAATGCAAATAACTAAAATCAGAAATGAAAGGTGGAATATCACTGACCCAACAAAATTAAAAGAATTATAATAGGATTCTATGAATAACTGTATGCCAACAAATCAGGTAAGTTAGATGAAATGGACAAATTCCTAGAAATGCACAAACTGCCTACACTAATTCAAGAAGAAATAGAAAACTTTGACAGACCAATAACAAGTAAGGATTGAATGAGTAATCAAAAACTTCCCAACAAGAAAGATCAAAGGCAATGGTGGAGTTTTACAGACAAGGTTGGGTGTAACAAATGACTATGCTAGCTGAATCATTATATTGATATTTTTTTTAGTCTCCAGCATCTTAGAGCAGCTAGAAGTGAAAACCTAAAATTGTGGAATTGTCATCCATACCAAACCCTGAAATCTGATTGACAACTAATTATTGTGATGTGCTTTGAAATTTATTGCTTATTTGTATATATGTTATTTTTCACACACAAAAAAAGAAAAGAAAAACAAATTCTTCTGATCGCCAGTGTTTTGGAGCAGATAGAAGGGAAAATATGAAGTAGTGGAAGGGTAACCCATAACTAACTCTGAAATCTGTTCTGTAACTACTTGTTGAAATGTACGTTGAAAATCATTGTTTTCTTTCTTTTGTTTGTATATATTTAACAATATCAAATGTTTAAAAAAAAAAAAACCCTCCCAACAGACTTCCAGGAAGATAGTGGATTAGGGTAGAATTGATTCACACTTGCTTCATAGAAAAAGATACGGGACAGGGAAAAAATAACTGGGACTGCAGTCCTGAGGTGGGGGGCAGTGAGTGATTGAAGAAGGCCTTCAAAATTTCATAGGTTGGACAACAGTAGCTCAGTGGCCTGCCATGCCAGAGACCTTGGTTCAATTATTGGTGCCTGCCCATGCAATATATATATGTATTTCATATGGAGGAGAGAGGCAGGGAACTCAAGATGGGGACAGCAGGGCAGGTCTTATCGGATGTGACCCCCACCAAGGGTGGGCGGTGGTGCACAGAGAACTGCAGGTCTGAAGGAACTGACTATCCCTCTGCTCCAGCCAGCCCCAGCTACTGACTGGGGAAACCTTCCCATGCATCTCCACATCTGGTAATGCCCATGGGTGTGCTTATCCATCCACCACAAAAAGCTGTGCCCCTGGGACCTGACAGCAGTCACCTGGCTGGGCACCATGAACAGCCATCCCATCTAGCGCAATGAGTGGTGAACTTGCCAGGTGCCAGGATCTGCAATCAGCTGCTCCCATGGGCACTGTAATAAGCTCCCCCATCCCACTGCTGCACACCAGAAGCATCCCCCCTGCCATACACACCATTTTCCAAGCCAACCACTGTATTCAGGGAGGGATGGGTCTGAGCGGAATAGGTACCTCAGGAGCAGCACCTGCTAGGAAGAAGTGGTAAGTGCAGTCTGACAAACTCCCTGTCTAGTTTTTAAAATATTTTTTCAATAATTTGTTATTGTTATTATTTTATTTATATATTTTTATTTTTTATTTTTTATATTTTCTTTCCTTTCTGTGGGCACCAGTCAGAGTTCATTCCCAATATATCTTGGAGTGTCTCCTTCTGACATTGGGGCTTGCTATTGTTGAGGTGTGTTGGTTTTTTTAAAATTTTATTATTATTATTATTATTATTATTATTATTATTATTATTATTATTATTATTATTATTATTTGGGGGGGATGGGTCCTGGGCCAGGAATCAAGCCCAGGTCTCCTGCAAGCAGGCATTATGCCTCTGAGCAAGCTGAGCATACTATCTAGCTTTTAATAGACCCTCAAGTAGAATCATATCCCTACATGAGATCCTGGCCTTGGCTTCACAGGGAATTACTGACAAACCAAGTGCAAAAGGAACCTTCAATGCAAAACTAAATAAATGCAAAACTTTAGATGAGTGGAGGAAACCAACTTGAAAATAACCTTATTAAGATAATTAAATGCCCCAAACAACAGAAAATCACAAAGCACATGAATGATGAGACAGAAATGACCCATTCAAACAACCAAATCAAAACACCAGATGGAATAAAGAATATGGAAAAAATACACGGGGATATTTATAAAGAAATAAGGATATCAGGAGGACACTAGAAGAGCAAAAAGAAGAATTTGAAAGATTAAATAGAAAAATGGCACATCTCATAGATATGAAAGATAGAGTAGACCAAATTAGAAATATACTGAAGACATATAATAGCAGAATCAAAGAAGAAGAAGGAAGAATAAATGAGCTAGAAGACAGAAAAATTGAACTTGAGTGCACAAAAGAACAAATGGCAAGAAAAATGAAGCTAGATATTAGGGAAATGATGGACAACAAAAGGCACACAAATATAAGAATCATAGAAGTCCCAGAAGGAGAAAGAAGAGTAAAGGCCTTGGAAGGTTACTTGAAAATATAACAGGGGAAAACTTCCCAACCCTTATAAAAGGCATAAATATACAAATCAAAGAGGCCAATGAACCCCAGAAAGAATAAATCCAAATAGCCTACTCCAAGACACATATTAATCAAACTGTCAAATGTTGAAGAGAAGCAGAAAGTGCTGAAAGCAGCACTAGAAAAGCAATCTACTAAATACAAGGGAACACACATAAGGCTGAATTCAGACTACTCAACAGGCACCATGGGGATGAGAAGACAGTGGTATAATATATTTAAGATCCTGAATGAGAAAGTCTTCCAGTCAAGAATTATTTATTCAACCAAGTTGTCCTTCAAAATTGAGGGAGAGTTTAAAATCTTCAAAGACAAACAAAAACTGAGAGAACTAATCAACAAGAGATCTTTCTTACAAGAAATATTAAAGAAAATCCTGTCACCTGAAAAACAAAGACAGGAGAGGGAGATCTGAAAGAGGTCACAGAATTGCAGAGTACCAGTAAGGGTAATTTAAAGAATAAAAAGAGAGAGAGGGTAAAGAATATATAGATTGGACAAATAAAAAAAGGATAGGACGATAGATTCGAGAACTACAGTAATAATTTTCATGCTGGAAGGAGCTGTCAGTAATAACTTCAAATGTTAGCAGACTAAACTCACAAATTAAAAGATACAGATTGGCAGAAAGGATTTAAAATATATAATCCATCTATATGTTGTTTACAAGAGATGCATCCTAGACCCAAGATGTGCTGGTTTGAAACTTTTGTGTACCCCAGAAAAGCCATGTTCTTTCATCCTAATTCAATATTGTTGGGTGATATCATTTTTATGAAGTTGTTTCCATGGAGATGTGACCCACCCAATTGTGGGTGGGGCCTTTTGATTAGGTTGTTTCCATGGAGATGTACCTCTACCCATACAAGGTGGGTCTTAATCTGCCCACTGGAATGCTTTAAGTGGGAACCATTTTGGAAAAGGCTTCAGAGCCAAGGGAGTGGGCACAGATAGAGACATTTGGAGATGAAGAAATAAAGTGCCCCTGGGAAAACTGTTTGAAATGAGAAGCCAAATACCCCAGCAGATGCCAGCCACATGCCTTCCCAGCTAACAGAAGCATTCCAAAATCATTGGCCTTTCTTAAGTCAAGGTATCTTCACCTGTATGACTTAGTTTGGACATTTTTATAGCCTTAGAACTGTAAACTTGCACTTTAATAAATTCCCTTCTAAAAAGCTGTTCCATTGCTGATATATTGCATTCTGGCATCTTTAACAAACTAAAATATAGAGGCACAAATAGATTGAAAGTCAAAGGATGGAAAAATATGTTCTATGCAAACTGTAACCAAAAAAAAAAGCAGGAATACCTATTATAAGATCAGATAAAATAGACTTTATATTATGTAAAGATGTAATAAGAAACAAGGAAGGACAGTACATATAAATAAAAGGGGCAATTCACCAAGAGGAAATAACAGTCAAATGTGTATGCTAACAATCAAAGAGCTCCAAAGTGCATGAGGCAAACATTGGCAAAACTGAAGGGAGCAATAGAAGTTTCAACAATAATAGTGGGGGACTTCAATATAGCACTCTCCACTATAGATAGAACAACTAAAGGATCAACAAAGAAATGGAGAATTTAAACAATGTGATAAATGAATGAAACCTAATAGATATATAGAGGTCATTACACCCCAAAGCACCAGGATATGCATTCTTCTCTAGTGCACATAGAACATTCTCCCGGATAGAGATCATATGCTGAGATACAAAAGAAGTCTTTATAAATTTAATGAGATTGAAATTATCCAAAGTACTTTCTCTGACCACAACAGAATGAAGCTGGAAATTGATAATCACCAAAGAACCAGACTTTTCACAAATATATGGAGATTAAATGACAAACTCTCTTTTTTTAAACATTAAGAAAAAAGCAATAGTTTTAGAAGCACTTCAACAAGTAGTTACAGAGCAGATCCCAGAGTTTGTCATGGGCTACCATACCATCACCTCAGATTTTTCCTTCTAGCTGGTCCAGAATATAGGAGGCTGGAAGGAATACATTTTTTTTTATCATCACAATCGTCTTCTTTTTTTTCTTTTCTTGTGAGAAATAACATATATACCAAAAAAGCAGTAAATTTCAAAGCCCAGCACAACAATTATTTGTAGAACAGATTTCAGAGTTTGATATAGTTAGAATTCCACAATTTTAGTTTTTCACTTCTAGCAGCTCTAAGATACTGGAGACCAAAAGAAATATCAATTTAATGATTTAGCAATCATATTCTTTTGTTAAACCCCACCTTTTCTGTATAACTCTACCATCTCCTTTGATCTTTCTGTCCCACTTGTTTGGGATATTTGGGCTATGGCCATTCTAACTTTTTCATGTTGGAAAGGTCTGTCAATAATATGGGGTAGGAAGATGGAACTATCTGATATTCTGAGGAGGCTAAGCCCTCAAGGTTTCAGGACTTTCTGGTCCGGGGATCCATCTGGAGGTTGTTGGTTTCTAGAAAGTTACCCTAGTGCATAGGACCTTTGCAGAATCTTATATATCGCCCTAGGTGTTCTTTAGAAATGGCTGGAATGGTTTTGGTTGGTGTTTGGTAAGTTATGATAGGTAACAGTGTCCAAATGAAGCTTGCGTAAGAGTGACCTCCAGAGTAGCCTCTCAACTCTGCCACTGATACCTTATTAGTTATACTTCTTTTCCCCCTTTTGGTCAGGATGGAACTGTTGAACCCATGGTACCAGGGCCAGACACATCCTGGGAGGCATCTCCCACACAGCCAGGGAGACTTTCACCCCTGGATGTCATGTCCTACATAAGAGGGGAGGACAATGATTTCACTTACAAAGTTGAGCTTAAAGAGAGTGAGATCACATCTGAGCAACAAAAGAAGTCCTCCAGAAGTAACTCTTAGGCACACCTACAGGTATGCTAAGCTTCTCTGCTACCTACATAAACTTCATAAGAGTAAGTCTCAAGATCAAGGGCTTGGCCTATTGATTTAGTTGTCCCCAGTGTTTGACACAGTATCAAAACAACTTTACCTCATGGTAAAGTTTAATACTTCCATATTTTTTCTTCCATCCCTCAAGGGACTTTGCCAATACTTTTTTATTATCTGCTTAAAATATTCTAGGATGCATCCAGGCATTACATTAAGCTGTACAGGACTAAAGGCCCTCATTCTTATTCTGGGCTCCCTGTTTTCAATTATTCAAATGAGCTATCCAAACAGGTTTAGTTAGATTATGTGCTACAGAAAATTTAGGTTCTGGACAAAATAAACCTTTCTTCCTTTGGTCTCAAGGAGTAGGTGAAGTTCTAAAATATAGACAATGTCTTCCTTACCCCTGTGTTCTGAATTACCTTAATCCCGACCTGATCAGCTTCATTCTTATCTCTAAATACCAGGTTATAGATATATAAAGCATCCTCTTAAAATCCAGAAATAATAATTACCATTCCAGACTAAATGTATCTGCTATAAGAGCTTACAATCTAGGCCCCTGTTTTCTTATAAGCATTTTCTAAAGAAGAACATGCAATAATTGTTCTTTCATTTCTGGCTTATTTTGCCTCATTAAATCTCCCACACATTCATTCATATCGTTGCATGCCTTACAACTTCGTTCCCTTTTATAGCAGCACAATATCTGATCATATGTATGCACTATCGTTTGCCAATCTACTTCTCAGTCAGTGCATTCTGCAGCCAGCTGCATTCATTAGGCATCACGCATAATGCCCAAAGTCCACAGTTCATCAACACTCTCAATTTTAGATAATTTCATTGCTCCCAAGAGAAAGATAACCAATAAACACACCCTCACCAAATAGAAAATCTAAATCTCCTCTTAACTCTTGTCCCTCCCCCATTATTTACCCTTGCTGTTTCTGTGCTACTGCTGATGTTTTCCCGTTAAACATAGCCCATAGCATACAATAGCAGTTTTCCGCCTGTACCCTGGTCTAAAACACTCTTTCTTTGCACATGAATCATACCTTTGAAGTAGTTCTTGCAAGAACTTATTTATATTTCTAGTATTAATCAGTGGGACACATGGGTCTATATAACCCCTTTCACTCTCGTTCATCTTCAATATGGTAATATTACTTAGAGAACCATCTTCACTTCTATCTATTCCCTTACATTTGAGTTCAACCTCATGAGCTAACCGTTTACCTATCTCTAACTTCTATGTAACTCTAAGTCCCCTATATTCTGTATTGTAAGCCTCTGATTTTACCTTTACCATGGTCATAAAAGTGGAGTCATAGAGTTCTATCCCTTTGTGTCTTGCTTATTTCACTCAGCATTGTGTACTCAAGGCTCATCCATCTTGTCATGTGCTTTAGGATGTCATTTCATCTTATTGCTACATAATATTTCATCATTATGTATACACCACATTTTGAAGAACACGGTCTTAAATAATCATGTGTCAAAGAAGAAATTAATAGACAAATCCATAAATTTCTGGAGATGAATGATAATGAGAACGCAATCTATTAGAATTTAAGGAATGCAGCAAAGGCAGTGCTGAGAGGGACATTTATTGCCCTAAATGCCTATATTAAAAAAGAATAAAGAGCAAAAATCAAGGACTTAACTGCTCAGTTGGAGAAATTAGAGAAAGAACAGCAAACTAACCCCAAAGCAAAACAAAGAAAAGAAATACAAAGATTAAAGCAGAAATAAATGGACTGGAGAACAACAACAACAAAAACAATAGAAAGAATTAATGAAACCAAAAATTGGTTCTTTGAAAAAATCAATAGAATTGAGGGATCCCTAGCAACATGGACAAAAAAAGAGACAGGACGCAAATTTTAAAAATCAGAAATGAGAAGGGGGGTTGTTACCTTGGATCCTGAAGAAGTTGTAAGAGAATAGTATGAACGACTATATGCCAACTAAATAGACAAACTGGATGGAATGGACAAATTCCTATAAACACACAAACTACCTATACTAACTTGAGAAGAAATAGATCTCAACAAACCAATTACAAGTGAAAAGATACAATCAGTCATCAAAAATCTTCCCACAAAGAAAAGTCCTGGACCAGACAGCTTCATGGGGGAATTTTATCAAACATTCCAAAAAGAACTAACACCAATCCAAAGAGAACGCCTCAAACTCTTCCCAAAACATTGACGAACAAAGAGTGCTACCTAACTCATTTTATGAAGCTAGCATCACTCTAATACCAAAACCAAATAAAGACACTACAAGAGAGGAAAACTATAGGCCAATCTCCCTAATGAACATAAATGCAAATATTCTCAACAAAATACTATCAAATCAAATCCAATGACACATTAAAAGAATTATACATCATGACCAAGTGGGGTTTGTAGCAGGAATGCAAGCGTGGTTCAATGTGAGAAAATCAATCAACATAATATAGCACATTAACAAAGATAATGAGAAAAATCACATGAGCATACTGCTCAATGCTGAAAAAGCATTTGACAAAATTCAGCATCCTTTCCTGATAAAAGTATTTTTAAAGGTTGGAATCTAAAGAAACTTTTTCAATATCATAAAGGGCATATATAAAAAACCCATAGCCAGCATCAACTTAATGGTGAAAGATTGAAAGCACACCCCCTAAGATCAGGAATGAAACAAGGATGCACACTGTCATCACTATTATTCAACATTGTACTAGAAATCCTAGCTGGCATGATTAGACAGGAGAAAAAAATAAAAAGCATCTAAATAAGTAAGGAAGAAGTAAAACTTTCATTATTTGCAGATGACATAATCTTATACTTGGAAAACCCTGAGAAATCTATGATAAAGCTACATGACGTAATAAACAAATTCAGCAAAGTGGCATGATACAAAATTAATATACAAAAAACCAGTAATGTTCCTAAACACAAGTAATGACCTATTTGAGGAAACAATTAAGGAAAAAACTACATTAAAAATAACAACCAAAAGAATCAGGTATTGTGGAATAAGCCTAATGAGGGATAAAAGGACTTGTACACAGAAAACTACAAAACATTGTTAAAAGAAATAAAAAATGACCTAAAAAGATGGAAAGACATTCCATGCTCATGGATAGGAAGGTTGAATGTCATTAAGATGTCAATTCTACCTAAATTGATCTACAGATTCAATGACATATCAATCAAAATTCCAACAACCTACTTTGAAGACTTGGAAAAGCTAGTTATCAACTTTATTTGGAAGGGAAAGAGACCCCAAATAACAAAAGATATCTTCAAAAAGAATAGCAAATTGGGAGGACTATCACTTCCTCACTTTAAAGCTTACTAGAAAGCCATAGTAGTAAAAACAGCATACTGGCACAAAGAATATAGGCACAAAGAAATATTGATCAGTGGAATCAAATCAGGAGTACAGAGATAGACCACCAAATCCATGAAAAATTTATATTTATTAAGGTCCCCAAATCCACTGAACTGGGACAAAATAGTCTTTCCAATGAATGAACATCTGAGAATTGGATATCCATAGCCAAAAAACTGAAAGAGGACACCTACCTTATATCCTGTTTTGGTTGCTAAATGCTGCCAGAATGCAATATACCAGAAATGGAACAGCTTTTAAAAAGATAATTCATTCAGGTGAAAATTTACTGTCCTAAAGCCATAAAAATGTCCAAACCAAGGTATCCAGAGAAAGATAACTTGACTCAAGAAAAGGTGATGTCTGCCACATGGGAAGGCATAGAGCTGGCACCTGCTGGTCTTTGTTCCCAGTTCTATTGCTTCCAGCTTCTGATGTCAGTGGTTTCCTCTCTGTGTCTGAGGCTCTTCACTTAGCTCCTCCATGACACAACTCTGGTTTCTGGCTTGCTTAGCATCTCGTGGGAAGGCACACGGCAGTATCTCCTGGGTTCTGCATCTCCAAACGTCCATGTCTAGGTGTCTGCTATCTCTGTCAGCACTCCAGGGGTCTTCAGATATCTGTGTCTCTGTTCATCTCTGAAGGAACTATGTTTTCTCCAAAACGTCTCCCCTTTAAAAGGACTCCGATAAACTTGATTCATTTACTCTAGTAAACTAATCAAGACCCACCTTGAATGGGTAAAGTCACATCTCATCTAATCAAAGGACCACACCCACAATTGAGTGGGTCAATCTCCATGGAAACAATCTAACCAAAGGTTTCCGCCCTAGAATATTGAACCAGAGGATATGGCTTTTCTGGGGTACACAACACTTTCAAACAAGCACACACCCTATAAAAAATTAATTCACAATGGCTTAAAGACCTAAATGTAAGAGCCAGCACCACATAACTTATAAAAGAAAATGTAGGAAAATATATTCAAGATCTAGTAATAGAACTGGGAACAAAGTTGAGGACTT
>PVIY010009039.1:22529-37824 GCA_004026745.1 Myrmecophaga tridactyla
CACAAGCAGTGTGGACAACCAAAGCTATAGGCTGAGCCCCCAGTCTTGGGGTTTGTTCATATGAAACTTAACCCCACAAAGGATAGGTCAAGTCTACTTAAAATTTAGGCCTAAGAGTCACCCCCAAGAGAGCCTCTTTTGTTGCTCAGATGTGGCCTCTCTCTCCAGCCAACACAACGAGCAGTCTCACCACCCTCCCCCTCTCTGCGTGGGACATGACTCCCAGGGGTGTGGACCTTCCTGGCAACATGGGACAGAGATCTTGGAATGAGCTGAGACTCAACATCAAGGAATTGAGAAAAACCCTAGAATGAGCTGAGACTTAGCATCTAGGGATTGAGAAAACCTTCTCGACCAAAAGGGGGAAGAGGGAAATGAGACTAAGTGTCAATGGCTGAGAGATTCCAAACAGAGTCGAGAGGTTATCCTGGAGGTTATTCTTATGCATCAAGTAGATATCATCTTGTTATTAAAGATGTAATGGAGAGGCTGGAGGGAACTGCCTGAAAATGTAGAGCTGTGTTCCAGTAGCCATGTTTCTTGAGGATGATTGAATAATGATACAGCTGTCACAATGCTACTGTGTGATTGTGAAAACCTTGTGTCTGATGCTCCTTTTATCTACCTTGTCAACAAAGGAGTAGAACATATGGAATAAAAATAAATAATAGGGGGAACAAATGCTAAAATAAATTTAGTTTGAAATGCTAGTGATCAATGAAAGTGAGGGGTAGAGGGTATGGTAGGTATAATCTTCTTTCCTGTGTTCATTTTATTTCTTTTTCTATTGTCTGTTTATTTCTTTTTCTGAATTAATGCAAGTGTTCTAAGAAAGAATGTGCAACTGTGATGATATTGTGAATTACTGATTATGTATGTTGATGTTTTATTTGGTTTCTTAATTTTTTAATTAATAAATAAATTTTTTAAAAAAGAAAAAAATAGTAGCCAGTAATACATAGGAAATTGAATATAGATATGGGTTTACTGTGATGAGTACTTTCACTAAGTAAGCTGCAAAAATCATTTATTTTCTACTTATCTATAACAGTGTAGTTATTGACTGAAAACTTTGTTGAAGAAATTAAACTTGTCACAGCACCACTGAAAACTTGTCACAGCACCACCTGTTTTGGGGGTTTTACCATCAATCCAGTTTGTCTGTCAAAAAAAAAAAACCTAGCCATCTTCTTTGACACTATTTCCCTCAAACATTTTTCCCTGGGATTATGACAACAGTAAATACTTTCCCTGGTCCTGGTTTCCCACTTCCCTAATCCATTTCCTTCTGTATATTTTAATGACCTTTCATTATGTTATTTTGTTGCTCCACTTATACTCTTTCATTGATTCCCTTCTCAGCATGAGCAAAATCCATGTTCTTCAAAACAGTGTATGTAGCAACTCAGCACCTTGCTAACCCGTCCCTGACTTCTCTACCTGCATCCTACACTAGGGGCCCTGGGAACAATGAACAGCATCAGCAGAGCTTTATGCTCATTGAGGTCTCGCCGCACTTACATCTTATGACTCTTGGTATGTGCTTTCCCTTCAATCTAAGAAATTCCCATTTTTCTTTTAAGATTTATTTTAGCCATTTAAGTCATATCACTGCGATATATCATTTGAGACATGATATCAAGATGATTCTTGGCCTTTAAGACATATCATTAGCCATTACAGAAGTTTTCACTAACTAAAGCTACCTATTTGTTAGAATATAAGCCCTTTCCATGCACCCCTCGAGTATATTTTATTTGCTATATTGAATATAAATATTAGTTTATCACTATTGATTATAAAAAGGGGTTTTGTTCGAAAGGGTCCCTAAGAAGTGCCTGCCTTTGTGGCACTCTACTGAGGAAGAATTTAAAGATTTTTGAATAAGGTTAAAAAATAGCTGTGTCAGGGCAGTGTGATGGTGGCTCAGTGGCAGAATTCTTGTCTGCCATGCCAGAGACCTGGGTTCAATCTCCAGTGCCTGCTCATGCAAAAAAAAAAAAAATAGATATGTCAGAAACTTCTGCCAAAGAATCAGTACAATGAAGTATGCTTCTAAGTTAAACAATTTGACCATAATGTTTCATTACAAAAGCCAAAGTCATTAGATTGGCCATGATGTGTAAGTCAACCATATTATAATTAAAGAAATCTTGGCTTACATTTTACTATAGATTTAACTTTTTAAGCAAACCTTTATTTAGTGGGCTCAATTTAGTTCAGCAAATATTTATTATACTAGTGCAAATTTAAAACAAGTCCACTTAGAAGAGTTTATCCAAAATAGAATGTCATCATGACACATCAATGGAAATAGTTAATAAATGTCAGCCTTTTAAAAATAAAAAACAATCTACTCTGAAAGTCAATATTACAATATTCTATCTTGCAGCACAAATACTGGGCATTCTCCTTCAGCCTATAAGAGCCAACTGCATGTGATAATGGCTAGGGGTTTGGATGACTATCAGATAATCTAGATTTGGACGTTTTTTTCTGCCATTTTTGCCTTGGTAATCTAGGGCATGTAATTTAACTTTTTTGTACCTCAATTTTTTCAAATGTAAATCAGAGACAATGATAGTACATAAATCATTGAATTGTTTTGAAAGGAAAATGAGGTGATGCATATAAAAAGCTTATATCAATTATAGGGAAATAGTAAGTACTCAAATACTGTTAGCCATTATTAGTATTATGTTTATTCTTTAGAACTGACAATGGAATTAAATGAATATTTTCACAAGAAAAATTTAAATCATTTTTTTAAAATATAATGAAAAATAAAAGTATCTTACCCACACACACACAAAAATCTAGTAATAGGAGGTAGCCTCTTAAACTTTATACCTAAAGCATAGCAACAAGAGAAAAAATAGAAAAAACAGGAAATCTTTAAAATCAAGAGCTTATATGCCTAAAAGGACTTTGTCAAAAAGTGGAAGAGGCAGCCCACTCAATGGGAGAAAATACAGGTAAACCACGTATTGGATATAGACTTGATATCCTGTGTACATAAAGAAATTATACAGTTCAAGAACAAAAGAACAAACAACCATTTTATAATGGGTAGAGGATATGAATAGCTACTCTTCCAAAGAGCAAATACAAATGGCTGAAAAGCACATGAAGAGATGTTCATTTTCATTATCTATAAAGGAAATGCAAATCAAAACTACAATGAGATATCATCTCATACCTATAAGTTTGGCTGCTATTAAACTAACAGAAAACTAAAAATGTTGGAGAGGATGTGGAGAAATTGGGACACTTATTTACTATTGGTGGGAACATAAAATTGTGTCATCGCTGTTGAAAACAGTTTGGGCGATCCCTCAGAAACCTAAATATTGAATTGCCCTATAACCCAGCAATACCATACTAGCTATATACCCAGAAGAGCTAAAAGCAGTGACACAAACAGACATTTACACACTTATGTTCATAGCGGGACTATTCACAATTGCCAAAAGATGGAAACAAACCAAGTGCCCATCAACAGACAAGTGGATAAACCACATGTGATATATACATATGATGGAAATATTATGCAGCAGTAAGATGAAATGAGATTCCAAAGCTTATGACAATATGGCTGAACACTGAGAACATAATGCGGAGTGAAATGAGTCAGACACAGAAGGATAGATACTGTATGATTTCGCCATTATGACTCTGGAAAAGGTAATCTCAGAGGTTACACTGTAGAATATAGCAGACACAGAGGCACATACACAGAAGCTAGAGATGGGAAAAAGATTACCCAATGAGGTTGAACTTAATGCAAGGGAATGGTTAGAAATGATGGTAACTAATTAGTGGGGTTATAAGCAACATTTCTATACTGAAGGTCAATATGATTGACTACGAATCATTACTATATTGAAGGTCAATATGATTGAATATGGCACTACACATCCTTTGAGGGGGATGCCATATATTCCACGGTTTAAATCTACAATTATAAATAAATTCTCATATGAATTATTTCAAAAGTTTGACACTGAACAAAGAATCAGAAGTAGTGGGGTATTGGGGGAAACTAAAAATGTACACTATGGCCAATAGTTAAGAGGAAGACATCAACACAGCAATATCGGGGCAACTAATTGGGGGTGACAGACAGGTGATAAGGGGTAGTTTTTGATAGTTGGTTACATAGTGTTTGCCAGTTCTTTTTCTCTATGGACCAATGAAAATTGTCTAAAATTGAGAGTGCTGCTGATTGTTCAACCAAGTGAGGACGCTGTAAGACATGGCTTATTTATTTTGAACACTATCTATAATGTCCTATAGCTAGAGAGAGCCAAAGGGTACAATGACTGAGGAGCAGAATGGTGAACTGCGATACATTTATATGATATGATATGGTGCAGCTACAAAAAGGAAGGACATGGAGAGACACTCAACAAAGTGAATAAACCTTGGGAACAATTGTGCAAAATAAGCAAGAATAAAAGAACAAATATACTAAGGTCTCTTTCAGAAAAGATTATAAGAAAATTGGAGCATAGGTCATAAGCCCTCATAGCAGCTACACTTAGTCTGAAGTAATAAATGTATTTCTAGATTCTGAGACCCTGAGCTATATGTGTATCAGCTGGCTAGTTCCCTGGAATTCTGAGTAACTCTGTGACACCGAAGACCCAGAAATGGAGTGCTGCAGCTCTGAAAGTAAGCATAGCTATATATAATAACAGTTAAAGTAACCAAAAAAGAGATCAGACCTCAATTAGAGATAAAAATGAAGCCAGTTTGGCTGGGACTAAGGTAAATCAGAAAACAAGGTAAAAGATGATAGGGTATGTACTCTGGACCTTCACCTACGGTATGAGACCAAAGGCAGAGAGGTTTACTGTATCTAGAACCTAAATTTTCCATAACACACAATCTAAATCAACCTGTCTAGATAGCTCATTTAAACAACCCAAACTTCTGGAGCCCAGAACAGGAATGAGGCCTTGTAACTCTGTATAGCTTAATGCAATATTCAGATACATTTCAAACTATGGTGGGATGATATTTAAAAGTATTGGTAGAGTCTCTTGAGGGTCTGAAGGAAAAAACAAATGGAGCTATTAAACTTTCTTATCTGGGAAACCCCAGGTTTCCTCTCAACCATTGGGAAACTCACAAAAAAAATAGGCCAAGACCTTGATTTTGAGGCTTGCCCTCATGAAACTTATTTCTGTAGTGGAGAAGCTAAGACCACCTATACCAAGGCCTAAGAGTTGCCTCCAGGAAACCCTTTTTGTTGCTGATATATGGCCTTTCTTTCTCTCTCTAAGACCAACTCTGCAAGGAAAATCAATACCCTCCCCCCTGCCAGGGGTAAAAGTCTCCCTGACAACATGGAGCTTGACTCCCAAGGATGAGTCTAGCCCTGGCACCATGGGACCAACAACACCTTCCTGACTAAAAGGGGGGAAAGAAGGGTAACAAAAAGACAATGACCAAGAGAGATCAAATGGAGGCAAGAGGTTATTCTGGAGGTTACTCTAATGCAAGCTTCAGTTAGATAGTGCTACTTGCCGTGGTGTGCTAAACCCCAGCCAACATCACTCCTTTTAACTCTTACAAACACCTAGGACTCAAAGTGAGACTCTATAAAAGTTTCATGCACTAAGTTTGCTTTCCTGGAACCTATAATTTCCAGAGGGTTTCTAGGCCAGATAAATCCTAAAACCCAGAGGAACTAGCCTCTCTATGATGATCAACTCATTACATCCCACTATTCTTTAGTGTGGATACCCCTTCTCCATATGAAACTGTCAGAATGGGCATTGCCTAAAGATCTCTATAGATTGGGAGAAGGATCAAAGGAGAAGTAGGAGTTATACAGAGAAAACAGGATTTAACAAATGAGCATGACTGCTGAATCCCTATATTGATATTTCTTCTAGCCTCCAGTGTTTTGGAGCAACTGGAAGGAAAAATCTAAAATAGTGAACTGGTAACCCATAACAAACTCTGAAATCTGTTCTGTAACTATTTGTTTAAGTGTGCTTTGAAAATAATTGCTTTTTCTTTCTTTTCTTTGTATATATGTTATATTTTACAATAAAAAAAACATTTTTAAAAGCCTCCCAACAAAGAAAATCCCAGGACAAAATGGTTTCACTGGTGATTTTTATAAAATATTCAAAGAAAAATTAATCACCGTCTTGCTCAAACTTTTCCTAAAAATTCAAGAGGTGGGAATGAATGCTTCCTTACTTATGACCAGCATCACCCTAAAACCAAATCTACATAAAGATATCATAACAATAGAAAAATATGAGCCAATATCTCTTATGAATATAAACACAAAATTCCTCAACAAAAATACTAGCAAACTGAATCGAACATCACACTGAAAGAATTATACACCATGAATAAGTGGGTTTTATCCTAGTACGCAAGGGTGGTTCAACATAAGAAAACCAATCAGTGTAATATACAACACTCAAAAGACAAAGGAAAAATATCACATGATCATCTCAATTGATGTAGGGAGGCATTTGATAAAATTCAGCATCCGTTATTGATAAAAACTTAGAAAACCAAGAATAGGAGGAAACTCACTCAGCATGATATATGGTATAGAGTGCTGTCATCATACTATGATGAAATGGTGAAGACTTAAAGCTTTCCATCTAAGATTAAGACAAGGAGCAAGAAAAGGATACCCAATTGTCACAACTAGATGTTCTAGCCATGTAAATTCGGCAAGAAAAAAAAATAAAAGGCATTCAAATTGGAAAGGAAGAATTAAGCTTTACATATTTGCAAATGATATTATCCTATATGTAGAAAATTCTATAAAACCCACATGAAGCAAATACAGCTAATAATAAATGAATATATCAAAATAATGAGTAAAATAACAATATTTAAATTCAGTAGTATTTCTATACGTAGTAATGATCAATTTGATGAGGAAATCCAGAAAAATATTCCATTTATAATAGCAACTAAACTACTCAAATAACTAAGACTAAATTTAACCAAGGATGTAAAGGACTTATACAGGGAAAACCACAAAATATTGCTAAAAGAAAACAAAAAAGACTCAAGTAAGTGGGAGGATATTCCATGATCATGAAGTGGAAGATAAAGTTTTGTTAAGATATCAATTTAGCCAAAGCAAAATTCCTACAACATTCTTTGCAGAAATGGAAAAGATAATCATCAAATTTATATGGACAGGTAAAGACCCTGAAAAGTCAAAACCTTCTTGAAAAAAAGAATGCAATTGGAGAACTCACACTTCCAAATCTTAAAATTTATCATAAAGCTCCAGTAATCAAAACAGCATGGAATTGGATAAGGATAGATGTACAGACCAATGGAATCCAATTGGGAGTACAGAAATCAATCCTCACATCTATGGTCAATTGATTTTTGACAAAGGTACCATGTACACTCAAGGGGGAAGAATATTCTCTTCAATAAATGGTGCTGGGAAAACTGGATGTCCATATGCAAAATGAAGGTGGACCTTTACCTCACATCTTATACAATAATCAACTAAAAATGGATCAAAGACCTAAATATAAGAACCAAAGCCATAAAACTCCTAGAAGGAAACATAGGGAAGCATCTTCAGAACCTTTTACTAGATAATGGTTTCTTAGGTTTTAGACTAAAAGCATGAGGAACAAAATAAAAAATAGACAAATGAGACCTCATCAAAGCTTGTAAAATTTGTGAATCAAAGGACTTTATTATGAAAGTGAAAAGAAAACCTACAGAATGGGATAAAATATTTGGAAACCACATGTTCAATTAGGGTTTAACATCTAGAATATATAAAGAAATCCTACAACTCAACAAAAAGACAAACAGCCCAATTAAAATGGACAGAAGTTTTGAACAGCCATTTCTCCAGAGAAGATATACAATAGCCAAAAAGCACATGAAAAGAGGCTCAGTATCATTAGCCATTAGGGAAATGCAAATCAAAACCACAAGGTACCATTTTATACCCATTAGAATGACTGCTATTAAAAAATGGAAAATATCAAGTGTTGAAGAGGATGTGGAGAAATAGTGATACTCATTCATTGTTGGTGGGGAATATAAAGTAGCGCAACTTCTATGGAAATGGTTTGGCATTTCCTCAAAAACATAATTATAGAATTAGCTTATGATCCAGAAATCCCACTTCTAGACATATACCTAAAAGAATTGATAGCAGAGACTCAAACAGATATTTGCACTCTGATGTTCATAGTGGCATTATTCACAATTCCCAAAAGATGGAAGCAACTCAAGTGTCCATCAGCTGATGAATAGATAAACAAATTTGGTTATGTGCATACAATGAAATATAATTCAGCCATAAAATGGAATGAAACTCTGGTACGTGTGACAACATGGATAAACTTTGAAGTTATCATGTTATGTGAAATAAGCCAAACACAAAAAGACAAATATCATATGATTTCACAGATATGAAATAATTAGAATAAGCAAATTCATAGAATCAGAAACTTGAATACAGAGTACCAAGGGCTGAGTTGGAGGTAGGGAATAGGGAGTTAATGCTTACTTGGTGCAGAATTTCTGCTTGGAAAATTCAGTAATGGTGATGGTAGCACAACATTGTGAATGTAATTGACAACCCTGAATTGTATACTTAAGTGCTGTTAAAAGGGGACATTTTAGGATATATTTATGTTACTATAATAAGCTTTTTATAAAACCATAAGACTTACAAAAAATGTTCTCTAATGTACATTAGAGATGAACTCTAATGTAAACACAAAAATGAACTCTAATGTAAACTATGGACTATAGTTAATAATAAAAGTGTAATAATATTGTTTCATCAATTGTAACAAAGGTACACACTATAAAAAAGTGTTAATAATAGGCTGTGTGTGTGTGGTAGGTAATATGAAAACTCTGAATTTTCTCTGTCATTTTTCTGTAAACCGAGAACTTTTCTAATAAAAAAGACAAAGGAACCGAATACTGCTTATCACTAAAATGTTACTATACCATAAATAACTACCTCAAAATAAATGCTACACTAGAAAATATCTACTTAAAACAAAAGAATCCAATAATGGAGGAATTGAGAAATATGGGAACTTTGTGTTTTATGAATGATTTTTACTAATTCTCTAATAAAGAAAGATAATAAATAATGTGGAAAACAAATAGCAAAATGACAGAAGTAATTCCATCCCTATGAGTAATTACATCTAATATAAATGGATTAAATTCTCCAATTATAGGGAGAGATTTTCAAAAATGATTTTTTAAAGAAAGATTCAGTTATTTTGTCTATAACAGAAGCACTCCATATTCAAAGTCACAAAGAGGTAGAAAATGAAAGAATGGAAAAAGATGTTCTCTGAAAATGGTAGCCAAAAAGAACATTGGACTGGCTATACAAATATCAGGAAACATAGACTTTAAAACAAACATTTTTATAAGAGACAAAGAAGGATATTATAAAATGGTAAAAGGGACAATAGGAAGATATAATTATAAGCATATATGCAACAACAGACTTCCAAAATATATGAAGCCCAAATGGACAGAATTGATGGGAGAAGTAGACAGTTCAAAAGTAGTAGTTGGAGAATTCGATACCTCACTTATAATAACAGAACAACTAGACAAAAACAGCAAGGAACTAAAACACTGAAAAACACTATAAAGCAAGTAAACTGAACAGACATCTGTAGAACACTCAACAACACTTGAGAAGAAAACATGGAACATTCTCCAGGATATGCCATTTGTTAGTCCACAAAACAAGTCTCAATAAATTCAAAACAACTGAAATCAAATAATGTATCTGCTGTGACTACAAGGAAATGAAATTAGAAATCAGTAACAGAAGGAAACTTGGAAAATTCACAAAAATGTGGAAATTAAACAGCACACTACCAAATAACCAATGGGTCAAAGAAGAAATCATGAGGAAAATTCAGAAAATACTTGGAAGTAAATGAAAGGAAGACACGACGTACCGAAACTTATGGGATGCAACAAAAGCAGTGCTCAGAAGGACATTTGTAGCTGTATATGCCCACATAACAAAAAAGAAATATTTCAAATCAATAACCTAACCTTCCAAGAAAATGGGAAAAGAAGAGGAAGCTGAACCAAAAGCAATGTTAGGGAGTAAATAGTGAAAATTAGAGTACAGATAAATGAGTTAGAGAACAAAGAAACAATAATGCTATTGTTAAGATAGCGTTATTTCCCAATTTGATCTACAGATTCAGTACAATTCTATCAAAATTCCAACTGCCTTTTTTTACAGATGTGGACAAGATGATCCTTGAATTTATGTAGAAATTGAAGGGATCTAGAATTGCCAAAATAGTCTTAAAAAAAAAAAGAGAGTTGGAAGACTCATTTCCCAATTTCAAATCTTTTTACAAAGCTTTATTAGTCAAAACAGTTTGGCATTGGTATAAACATGGCCATGTAGACCAATGGAACAGAATTGAGAGTCTAGAAGTAAACCCACACATCTATGGCTAACGGGTTCTCCACAAGGGTGCCAAGATGGGGAAAGAATAGTATTTTCAACAAATGATGCTGGGACAATGCACCAAGAATGAATTTGAACCCCTACTTCACAACCATATACAAAAATTAACTCAAAATGGTTCAAAGGCCCAAATGTGAGAGCTGAATATAAAACTCATGGAAAAACATATAAATTGGACTTCCTCAAAATTAAAAGCTTTTGAGTGTCAAAGGATACTATGAAGACATTAAAAAGGAACCTGTAGAATAGGAAAAATATTTCAAATTATATATTTGGCAAAGGCCTATCCAGAGTATATAAGAATTCAACAACAAAAAAGACTATTTCATTTAAAAATGAACAATGGATATGAATAGAGATTTGTCCAAAGAACATATACAAATGACCAAAAATCATATGAAAAGATGTTCACATCATTATGATAAAACCGTCACTAGACCGACTGAGGACAAAAAGAGAACACATATTCCCATTGAGAGTCCCCCACCTCCCCCTAGGCAGGCTTCACTTCTGGGTAGACAGGTCAGGTGTTTCAGTTTCTATAAGGATAATATGAAACAAAGAAGCACCATTTCTGATTCAAGACGCATGTAAAGAGGTCAAGATTCAGGTAAGGTCCTCTTTGCTTTCCTCTAATTTTAACAGTCTATATTAGAAATTTTTTTTTAAATTTTGGTGAGCATTAGAATAGGCTGGAGAAACTGGGTATATGCAGATTCCTGAATCCCACCTCTAGAGGTTCTGATTCAGAAACTGGGGTCCAAGAAACTGCATTTCTAACAAGCTCCAACTGATGTTGATGATGCTGGTCTATGAATCAAACTTTGAGTAGAACTAACTTATAACATGTTTTTGCTATTTTTCTCCTCCTGCTGAAGGAAGGGGCTTCTTTGTTTATTGGCCTTTATTTTTATCTGTGGTATATAATTTAAAAGTGCGTTTCTCCAATTTGTTTCAGTTCTCTGGCTTCAGGCAGATATGATATTCCATTATGCAGAAGAGTTTTTGAAGATCTCAGCCACTTTGGGCAAGGAATGGTGCCTCTCTATTCATTATGTTAAAATAGAAAATGCCGTGTAAGGAAAGCAAATGGCAATTAAAATGCAAATGTCATACCTGTGAAGGAATAGATCAGTAAACACATCTATTCAAGACTATTGCTGTTCATTACCTTTTTTTTTTTTTAATTTGCCTCCAGCTCCACATCTTTTCCCCATAATGGGATCACAACTTCCATCAAGTCACTTAACAGAGTGTCCTGCCTCACTAAGGTGTAATAACAGAATATTTTTGATTTTTAAATTTTAAATTAACGTATTTTACTACAAAAATAATATTTTAAAAATAAATAAGAAAAAGTCACCATAAAAAAAAAAAGCTGTGTTTCTCAATCCAAATTATACTGTGGACCAGAAAACTAAATTCACTCGCTAAGAGTTGAGTTGGGATATGGAGATGGGGAGAGGAGGAATGGTAGAATGTAAAACATCTGGAGACACCACTTTTACATCTGTAGGGCCTTCCAGCTCCAAAACATGAGTGACTCTGAAATTTTGATTGAATGAATGAATAACCAACAGAAACGTGCCATGTTTTTTATAGATGCCCTATATCCCATTTATATCTGAAATTCTGAGAATTTGTATCATGAATAGGTGTCGAATTTTGCCAAATGCCTTTTCTGTATTTATTGAAAAGATCATATAGTTTTTCTCTTTGTTCTGTTAATATGATACCTTATATTGATTGATGGTCCAATATTAAACCAAGCTCACACTTATGGGATAAACCTCACTTAGTCATAATTTATTATCATTTTTAATATATTGCTGGAGTCTATTTGCTAATATGGTGTTAAGGATTTTTGTGACTATGATCATGAGGGATATTGTTCTATAATTTTCTTTTGTTGTAATGTTTTTGTCTGGTTTTAGTGTGAAGGCTATGCTGGTCTCATAAGAGTTAGGAAGTATTCCATCCTTTATTTCAGAAATAGTTTGTGTAAGACTGATGTTAATTATTCCTTAAATATTTGATATGATCACTAGAAAAAATCATCAGGATCTGGAATTTTCTTTGTGGGAAGGGTTTTTATAGCTAATTCAACTTCTCTAATCAATGTAAGACTATTCGGATTTGTGTGACCTCATATCAGTTTTGGTAGGTTGAATTCTTAAAGAAATTTGTCCATTTCATTTAAGTTGTGGAATTTGTTAATATAAAATTGATCATAATACTTATTTGCCAATTTTTTATGTCCTTAAGATCTGTAGTGATAACCTTTTTTTCATAACTATTATTGGCAATATGTATTCTCTTTCTTTTTTGTCCTCAATTAGTATAGCTAGGATTTTATCATTTTCTTTTTACCTTTTCAAGCTACCAATTTGGGGGGTGGGGGGGGCTCGTTCCTTTTCTCTCTTGTTCATTTTCTATGTTGTTGATTTCTGCTTTTATCTTTATTATTTCATTCTTTGAACTTACTCTGGGTTTAATATGCTCTTCTTTTTCTAGCTTCTGAAGCTAGGTCACTGGTTTTGCTCCAACCACTGCTTTAGTTACATAGCACAAATTTTGATATGTTGTATTAATTGTTACTCAACTTAAAATATTTTATCATTTGCCCTGTGATTCCTTTTTAACTTATAAATTATTTAAAGTATGTTTTTATTTTTAAATCAGAAACTCCACTTTTATTTCATGCCAATTTTTTAAAATCTTTGAACCATTTCACCATATCTTATTGCTTCCTTAATGCAATTTTGTTGAGATATATTCTCATACCATATAATCATCCAAAGTGTATAATCAGTGGTTCACAGTATCATCATATAGTTGTGCATTCATCACCACAATTAATTTTTGAACATTTTCATTACCCCAAAAAAATAAAAATAAGAATAAAAATAAAAAACAACACCCAGAACATTCCCCCTATATCTATTTTATTTTTGTTTTTATTTTCTTCTTTTTATATCTGTCCAGACACTGGATTAAAGGAGTGTCAGTCACAAGATTTTCATAATCACATGGTCACACCATAAAAGGTATACAGTGATACAATCCTCTTTAAGAATCACAACTACTGGAATATAGTTCAGTAGTTTCAGGTGTTTTCTTCTAGCTATTCTAATACACTAAAAACTAAAAAGGGATATCTATATAATGCATGAGAATAACCTCCAGAATGACCTCTCAACTCTATTTGAAATCTTTCAGCCACTGGAACTTTATTGTCTTTCATTTCTCTTCCCCCTTTTGGCCAAAAAGCTTTCTCAATTCCACAATGCCAGGTCCAGGCTCATCTCCAGGAGTCATGTCTCATGTTGCCATTTACACCCCTGGGAGTCGTGTCCCACTTAGGGGACTGGGAAGTGAGTTCACCTGCTGAGTTGGCTTAGAGAGAGAGTCACATCTGAGAAACAAAAGAGGTTCTCTGGGGGGTGACTCTTAGGCATAATTATAAAAAAAAAAATAAAGTGGCTTAGCTTCTCTTTTGCAGGAGTAAGTTTCATAAGGGCAAGTCCTAGATCAAGAGCTTGGCCTATTAAATTGTGAGAATATCAGGAATTCCCCAGGTGAAGAAGTATAATATTTCCAAATTGTTCCCCAGTCCCTCAAGGGGACTTTGCAAACACTTTTTTATTTTCTGCCCAGATTACTCAAGGATGTATCACGGCATCACACAAACCTATACAAACCAACAAGATCTCACTACCGATTCAGGTTTCCATGAAATTATGGTGTTCAAATAAACTGACCATACAAGTTAAATTAGATAGTGTGCTACTGAAAATATGAATTTTGCACCAAAACTGACCATACAGTTAAATTAGATAGTGTGCTACTGAAAATATGAATTTTGCACCAAATAAGCATCTCTTCCTTTGGTCTCATACAGAAGTTGAAGTTTAAAATGAAGTGAATATAATCCTTTACCTTTTAGTCTGCTTTACCTTAGTACCATACAGACCAGCTTCATTCATGTCTCTTAATTGAAGTCTGATCACTTTTTCAGCTTTTTTTAACAGTTGCTGTATGGGGTAATGCTGACTTTCATAGCTGCAGATCTCTAGCTCTGATTTTCAGGTGTCACACAGATAACTGAAGTTCCAGGGAATGATCAGCTTAGCATCTTAGATGCTACACAAATTGCTTAGCATCTCAGAATTTAGAAGTAACCATTACAACTCAGGAAAAGATGTGACTTTTATAATAGCTTACAGCCTAAGAACCTTTACAATAAGCCATCCTCTGATAACCCATGCTCTTGAATTCAATTCTCAGAGTTTGCACATTAAAGTTAGTCCATTTTAGTGAGACTTTATAATATTTATAAAATACAATATAAACAAAAAGTTGTTTCTGGCTTATTTCACTCAACATACTGTAGTTTCATTCACCGAGTTGCATGCCTCACAACTTCATTCCTTCTTACACTCACTATTCCATTGTATGTATACACCAAAGTTCGCCCTTCGTTCAACAATTGATATACACTTAGGCTACCTCCATCTATTGCAAACTGTGAGTACTGCCGCCATAAACACCAGTGTACAAATGTCCATTCGTATCCATGCTTTCAGTTTTTCCAAGTATATACCTAATAACAGGGTTGCAGGGTCATATGGCAACGCTATTCTTAGCCTGTGGAACCACCACAATGCCCTCCAGAGGGGTTGCACCATTCTACTTCCCACCAATAATGAATACATGCATCTCTCTCTCCACATTTTCTCCAGCACTTTTATCTCTCTGCTTATTTTTTAAACATTTTATTCACATACCATACCATCT
>PVIY010009039.1:37924-74577 GCA_004026745.1 Myrmecophaga tridactyla
AGAAGAAGAAGAAGAAGAAGAAGAAGAAGAAGAAGAAGAAGAAGAAGAAGAAGAAGAAGAAGAAGAAGAAGAAGAAGAAGAAGGGGAAGAAGAAGAAGAAATAAAATAAAATAAAAAGGAGAAACAACAAGAATCCCATCCCTTTCTCTTATACACCCCCTCTTATTGACATTTAGCTTTGATATACCCCTTGTTACATTTAATGGAAGCATATTACAATGTTACTATTAACTATAGACCTTGGTTTGCATTGATTGCATTTTTTCCATATACCATCCCATTTTTTAACACCTTGCAATGTTGGCACTCATTTGTTCTTTCTCATGTAAAAATTTTATTATATTTGTACATTTAATCACCAACACTGTCCACTCTAGGTTTTGCTAAACTATACAGTCCCAGCTTTATCTTCTATTTTTCCTTCTGGTGACATTCATGCCCCTAGCTTTCCTCTTTCAACCATAATTACACTCAGCATTGTTCAGTGTACTTACAATATTGTGCTACCATCAGATAATATTGTGTGATCTTTACAATCAACCCCGTTAAACATTCTGTACTCTTTCAGCATCAAATGCCCAATCTCCACCCTCTCCTTGTGTCCTGAAAACCTGTGTTCTCAACTTTAACTCTCAAAGTTCGCTTATTAATATTAGTTCATATTAGTGAGACCATACAGTATTTGTCCTTTTGTTTCTGGCTGATTTCATACAACATAATGTCGTCAAGATTCATCCACGTTGTTGCAAACTTCATGACTTTATTCTGTCTCACAGCTTCATAACATTCTGTCATATGTATATGCCACGGTTTGTTTATCTACTCATTCATTGATGGACATTTGGGCTGTTTCCATCTCTTGGCAATCGTGAATAATGCCACTATAAACATCGGTGTGCAAATGTCCATTTGTGTCCCTGCCTTCAGTTCCTCTGAATATATGCCTACTAATAGGATTGCTGGATCCTATAGCAATTATATACTTAGCTTCCTGAAGAACCACCAAATTGCCTTCTGGAGCGGTTGCACCATTCTCCACATCCTCTCCAGCACTTGTAGTTTTCTGTCTGTTTGTTTTGTTTTGTTTTTCTTATAATGGCCATTCTAGTGCATGAGTGATGATATCTCATTGTGTTTGATTTGCATTTCCCTAATATCCAGTGAATTTGAGCATCTTTTTATATGTTTTTTTGAGCCATTTATATTACCTCTTCAGAAAAGTGTCTGTCCATGTCTTTTGCCCATTTTTTAATTGGGTTGTTTGCCTTTTTGTTGTTGAGTTGTAGGATCTTTTTATATGTTCTGGATAATAAACTTGAAATGTGGTTTCCAAATATTGTCTCCCATTGTGCAGGCAAAAATAACTTTTTGTTATTTGATGCACAAAAGTATTCAATTTTGAGGAGATCCCATTTATCTGTTTCTTCTTTCATTGCTTATGCTTTAGGTGTAAAGTCTAGGCAACCACCTCTTATCACAAGATCTTTAAGATATTTCCCTACATTTTCTTCTGGAAGTTTTATGTTCTTAGTACTAATATTTAGGTCTTGAGTCCATCTTGAGTTAATTTTGTATAAGATGTAAGATAGGGGTCCTCTTTCATTCTTTTGAATATGGACATCCAATTCTCCAAGTACCATTTATTGAAAAAGCTACTCTGTCCCAATTGAGTTGATTTGACTGCCTTATCAAAGATCATCTGTTTGTAGATGAGGTGGACTATTTCTCAACACTCAATTTGATTCCATTGGTAAATATATCTATCTTTATGCCGGTACCATGCTGTTTTGACCACTGTAGCTTTGTGATATGCTTTAAAGTCAGGTAGTGTGAGATCTCCCTCTTCATTCCTCTTTCTCAAGATATTTTAAGCTATTCACCCTGCCCTTCCAAATAAATTTGGTTGTTGGTTTTTCTATTTCTGCAAAGTGAGTTGTTGGAATTTTAATTGGTATTGCATTTAATCTATAAATCAATTTGGGTAGAATTGACATCTTAACTATATTTAGTCTTCCAATCCATGAACATGGTATGTTCATGTTCCATTAATTTAGGTCTTTTTTCATTTTATTTATTTATTGTTTTAGCAATTTCTTGTAGTTTTCTGTGTATGGGTCTTTTGTGGCCTTGGTTAAATTTATTCCTAAATATTTAATTCTTTTGGTTGCTAATATAAACGGAATTTTTTCTTGATTTCCTCCTCAGCTTGCTCATCACTAGTGTGTAGAAATGCTGCTGATTTTTGCATATTGATCTTGTAACTTGCCACTTTGTTGTACTCATTTATTAGATCTAGTAGCTTTGCTGTAGGTTTTTCAGGATTTTCGAGAAATACCATCATGTCATTTGCAAACAGTGAAAGTTGTACTTCTTCTGTCCCAATTTGGGTGCCTTTTCTTTTTCTTGTCTAATTGCTCTATTTAGAACTTCCAGCACAATGTAGAATAACAGTGTTGACAATGTTTTTCTCAATCATAGAAGGAAAGCTTTCAGTCTTTCCCCATTGAGAATGATGTTAGCTGTGGGTTTTTTATATAGTTCCCTTTATTATATTGAGGAATTTCCCTTCTAATCCTGCTCTATGAAGTGTTTTCATCAAGAAAGGATGTTGAATTTTGTCAAATGCTTTTTCTGCATCAATCAAGATGATCATGTGGTTTTTCCTGCTTTGATTTATTGATTTGGTGTATTACATTAATTGATTTTCTTGTGTTGAAACAGGCTTGCATAACTGGAATGAATCCCACTTGATCATGATGTATAACTCTTTTAAGGTGCTGCTGTATTCCATTTGCAAGTATTTTGTTGAGGATTTTTGTATCTATATTCATTAAACAGATGGGCCTGTAATTTTCCTCTCTTGTAGTATCTTTGTCTAGCTTTGGTATTAGAGTGATGTTGGCTTCATAGACTGAGCTAGGTTACTTTCTCTCCTCTTCAATTTTTTGAAGTTTGAGCAGTATTGGTACTAACGCTTTCTTTAATTCTTGGTAGAATTCACATGTGAAGCCATCTGGTCCTGAACTTTTCTATTTTAGGAGCTTTTTGATGACTGATTCAGTCTCTTTACTTGTGATCACTTTGTTGAGGTCATCTAGTTCTTCTTGAGTCATTGTTGGTTGTTCATGCGTTTTTAGGAAGTTGTCCATTTCATCTATGTTGTCTGGTTTATTAGCATATACTTGCTCATAGTATCCTCTCATTATCTCCTTTCTTTCTGCGGGGTCAGTAGTTATGTCCCTTCTCCTATTTCTGATTTTATGTATTTGCACTCGCTCTCACTCTTGCTCTTGCTTTTGCTCTCTCACTTTCTCTCTCTTTGCTCTCACTCTCTCATTCTCTTTGTCAGCCTAGCTAAGGGTCCATTGGTTTTATTGATTTTTCTCAAAGAACCAACTATTGATTTTGTTGAGTCTCTCTATTTTCATGTTTTCTCTCTTTTTCATTTATTTCTCCTCTAATCTTTGTTATTTCTTTCTTTCACTTGCTTTGGGGTTAGTTTGCTGTTCTTTCTCTACTTCCTCCAGGTGAACAGTTAATTCCTTGATTTTTGCTCTTTCTTCTTTTTTAATACAGTCATTTAAGGCAATAAATTTCCCTCTCAGCACTACCTTTGCTGCATCCCATAAGTTTTAATATGTTGTGTCTTCATTTTCATTTGCCTCAAGATAGTATTGATTTCTTTTGTAATTTCTCCCTTGTTCAAGTGTGTTGTCTAGCCTCCATGTATTTGTGAATTTTCCAATCTTCTGCCTGTTATTTATTTCCAACTTCATTCCATTATGATCTGTGAAAGTGTTTTGTGACCCAACATGTGGTTCTATCCTGGAGAATGTTCTATGAGCACATGAGAAAAATGTGTATCTTGCTGTTGTGGGGTGTAATGTTGCAAATGTCTATTAAGTCTAGTTCATTTATTGTATTATTCAAAATCTCTGTTTCCTTATTGATTCTCTATCTAGATGATCTATCCATTAATGAAGACAGTGTATTGAAGTCTCCAACTATTATTGTAGTGGTGCCAACTTCTTCCTGCAGTGTTGTCAGTGTGTGCCTCATGTATTTTGGGGCACTCTGGCTCAGTGCATAAATATTTATGATTGTTATGTCTTCTTGTTGAATTGTTCCTCTTATTAGTAGAGTGTCCATCTTTGTTTCTTTTAATTGCTTTACATTTGAAGTCTAAGTTGACTGAGTAATATAGCTACCCCTGCTCTCACCTTTTCTGGTTGTTTTTTGCATGAAATTTCTTTTTCCAACCTTTTACTTTTTACCTATCTTTGTCCTGCAGTATAAAGTGAGTCTCTTGTAGCAGCATATAGATGGGTCCTGTTTTTAAATCCATTCTGCTGGTCTTTGTCTGTTTATTGGGGAGTTTAGTCCATTTACATTTAATGTTATTACTGTAAAGGCAGTATTTTCTTCTACATTTATACATATTATAAATCCTACAATATAATTTTATAAATTTTGCTTTGAACCATCATATGTATTTAAAAGAAATTAAAAACAATAATATTTTATATATCTCCCCTTATTTACAACTCTTGAGATCTTTTTCCCTTCTTGAAGATTTGTATTTCCACCTGTTATTATTGCCCTTCTGTCAAACTTCTTTTAGCCTCTCTTATAGTGCACAGCAGCTGGTGATGAATTTTGTTAGTTTTCTTTTATCTGGAAAATGTCTTTGTTCTGCCTTTATTCTTTATTTTTGAGTTTGAAAATTTAATACTTTAGAGCCAAAGTAATGACTCATGCATAAAGAAATGACAAAAATACAATACAAACATATGTATGTAACTAATGTAAATGTTTTTAAGAATACAAAGCTCAAAAGCCATGCAACACAAAATGATTATATATGAATACACAATTTCTATACAACCAAAAATAAAACAAAATGAATTAATGGGAAGAGAACATGGTATTTCATGTTCATTGCATGAAAATAAAAGGACTTAAGTCATTCATCATAAATGTTACTTAGAAATCAGTAACAAAGTAACTATTACTTCCAGAGAAATGAAAACACACGAAGAAAAATGAGAACATAGAGGAAAGTGAAATACAATAAGCTATTAATGATGTGATGATGATTAAGCTTGACATTCTTTGTAATATTACATTGTCATTGTTAGTCACATACATATCATAATACTTACTTGCAAATGCCAATATCTGGGTTATTTCAATGCCAGTTTCTTTTTTTTAAATTTATTATTAATTTAAAAAATTAAGAAACCAAATAAAACATCAACATACATAATCAGTAATTCACAATGTCATCACTTAGTTGCGTATTCATCATTTCTTAGAACATTTGCATCAATTCAGAAAAAGAAATAAAAAGACAATAGAAAAAGAAATAAAATGAACACAGGAAAGAAAAAAAAAGATTATACCTACCATACCCCTTACCCCTCGCCCCCATCGATCACTAGCATTTCAAACTAAATTTATTTTAGCATTTGTTCCCCCTATTATTTATTTTTATTCCATATGTTCTACTCCTTTGTTGACAAGGTAGATAAAAGGAGCATCAGACACAAGGCTTTCACAAGAACATTGTGACAGCTGTATCATTATTCAGTCATCCTCAAGAAACATGAATGCCAGTTTCCTGATTGCCTTGTCTCATGAGTATGTGTCATGTTTTAATCTTTCTTCATATGCTAAGCAATTTTCAATTTCTTCTTGAAATTTTGAATGTATTATGAAGTGGCTGGATTCTATGTCAAAAATTCAAAGACCATAAACATAATAAAATGGCTAAAAAGCACAATGGTTTGATGATATTAACAAGAAAAATTCCCTCAAAAATCCTTAAGAAAAACATTATTCTAAATAGAAAATGAGAAAAATCCATAAACACTTTTAAAATAAAAATGAGTGGAAAATATTTATACAAAAGTATGTGCATCCTCTGTAGGAATCCAAAGTATACAAAATAAAATAGTAATTTGTAATATTTATAACACAAATTGACTTGACTGCCTGAAAAAGGGTAAATCAAGACCTCATTCTTCAAATCTAGATAGGTGGAAAACTAAGGCAATTTTTCCTGTTCTCTTCCTCGAAATGCAAGTAATAAGTCTGGGTTTCAATCATGGGCCTTCTTGCTACTTACTGGCTTCATGACATTGGCAAAATCACTGAGCCAGTCTGAACCTCAGATTCCTCTTGCAGACAGTTGCAGGATTAAATGATCAGGTAAGGATAAAGTGCTAGCATAAGGATTGTTCCATTGTAGGTGATGAGGACTCTCTTGTCTGACTCAGGTGGCTGCTTCACCCTTACCTTCCATCCTCCTTCTCCAAGGCCCATGAATATTTAATGCAGCTTCCTTTACTTCTCCGATACAAATTCCAGCTCTTCCAATCATTTGCCCTCACTTCTTTCTCCTCAGCCCTCAAGTCTCACTTTTTCTAAAACCTCCAAAATTATATTATAGGATTTATAATATGTGTAAATGTAGAAGAAAGTACTGCCTTTACAGTAATACCATTAAATGTAAATGGACTAAACTCCCCAATAAACAGACAAAGACCAGCAGAATGGATTTAAAAACAGGACCCATCTATATGCTGCTACAAGAGACTCACTTTATAGTGCAGGATAAAGATAGATAAAAAGTAAAAGTTGGAAAAAGAAATTTCACACAAAAACAACCAGAAAAGGTGAGGGCAGGGGTAGCTATATTACTATCAGTCAAATTAGACTTCAAATGTAAAGCAATTAAAAGCAAATATTCAACCGCATATTTGATGATTCATTTTCTTACCTACTTCTCTACTCCCACCATATTGGACACTTAGGTTGTTTCTACTGGCTTGCTTCTGTGAGACATGCTGTTTAACAAACTCCCACATGGTGAAGCTTTCTGCTCTGAGGGTCAGTCCTCTGTGTTAGTGAGGATTAATCTCCCAGAGTCACATGATATTAACTGTAGTTTCCAAATTGGCTCAAACTTGGGTTTGTGTGAGAAATTTTTGCTCTGCCTCTGTCTTCTCTCTTCAGGGCTGTTCCAGAAGAGAGCAAATTCCCTGACACAATCCTTCCATCAGGATTTCTGAACGTTATAGGAGGAAGAAAAGGAGTATGGAGGTCAAGGAAGGAAGGAAAAAAAGGAAAAGAAGGGAAGGGAAAGGAATGAAGGGGAAGGGAAGGAGAAGGAAAGGAAGGGAAGGAAAAGAAAGGTCATTTGCATCATTCAGGTCTTGCCTCAGTGTCCTTTCCCAAGGAGGCCTTCCCTGACATAGTTCTACTCCAGTATTTTACCATCATATTCCTTTGTTTTACTCTTCACTGCTTGAATGTCTTTTATTTATATGTTTGCTTCTTGTTTGTCCTCTCCCCCAACCAGTGACATTTCAGCTCAGTTCCTGCCAGAACCTTGTCTGTCTTATTCGTGCTGGCATCCTCAGTACCTGGAATGGTGTGTGGCATAGTAAATACTCACTAGATATTTGTTGGATAAATGAAAGAATGACTCCGAGATCATTAGCCATAAACTAAGATTCAGAAACGTTCAATGGCTTACCCTATAGCACAGTAAATGGGGCCCAGATTTGATCTTACATCTTGGAATTCAGTTCCACTGTTCTTTCTCTTACACCTACTGGGAGATTGGTCTAGCCTAGTGCTATCAAGTGTGACTTTGCAACAAGAGTAGGGTTTGTGACAGAATGTAAATCAATGCACTGCTTCCTTCATCAGGAATTCTTGCTATGAAAAAAACATATGTGCTTAGTGACTTTATGTTCTGGCACAAGTTCCTAATCTCATTTCAAGCAGTTCACCAACTGGCAGTTTGTCCATGAACCACTTTCTTTTAATATGGGTCCTTTTGATCTCCAGCCTAATCACATGGCTTTAAACTCTATGCCTCTATTATTTCAGGTGCTCTCAAGGTCTCTGCCATCTGGTCAAGATGGAGTCTTCAAGTATCGGAGAGTCTACCACCTTTTTCACTTATGATTATGGCAGCACTCTATGTGAGAGCCAAACCTTTGTCTTTGCCACCCTCACCACCACCATCCTGTACTGCCTGGTATTCCTTTTCAGCCTCATAGGCAACAGCCTGGTGTTGTGGGTTCTAGTGAAGTATGAGAGCCTGGAGTCCCTCACCAATGTCTTCATCCTCAACCTGTGCTTCTCAGATCTGGTGTTCTCCTGCCTGTTGCCCTTTTGGATCTCTGCCTACCACTGGGGCTGGGTGCTGGGAGACTTCCTCTGCAAGCTCCTCAATATGCTCTTCTCCATCAGCCTCTACAGCAGCATCATCTTCCTGACCATCATGACCATCCACCGCTATCTATCTGTGGTGAGACCCCTCTCAACTCTTCGTGTCCACACCCTCCACTGCCGACTGCTAGTGACTGCAGCTGTGTGGGCAATCAGCATCCTGTCCTCCATCCCCGATACAATCTTCCACAAGGTGTTGCCAGAAAACTGTGATTATGCAGAAGGCAAGTGGTTCCTAGCTTCAGTCTACCAGCACAACATCTTCTTCCTACTCTCTATGGGGATTATCCTGTTCTGCTACGTAGAGATTCTCAGGACCCTGTTCCGCTCCAGGTCCAACCGGCACCACCGGACAGTCAGGCTCATCTTCACCATTGTGGTGGCGTACTTCCTTAGCTGGGCTCCCTATAACCTGATCCTGTTTCTGCAGACGCTGCTGCGGCTCGGGATCATCCAAAGCTGCGAGGTCAACCAGCAGCTGGAGTATGCCGTACACATTTGCCGCGATGTTGCCTTCTCCCACTGCTGCTTCAACCCCGTGCTCTATGTCTTTGTTGGGGTCAAGTTCCGCAGACACCTCAAAAGTTTGCTCCGGCGGTACTGGCTCTGCAGGCAGCAGACTCCCAGCCCACCCCCACTCCCTCATTCCCAAGGTGCCTTCATCTATGAGGGTGCCTCCTTCTATTGAAGAGCAGTGTAGTGGTGCAGGCAGAGGTAGACAGAGGATCTGGAGTGGGAGTGAGAAGTGGGGCAGGGAGGAGCATTGCAGAAAGGCACAACAGTGGGGAAGCTACCAGAGCAAGGGTGGGGGTGAAATAAATACAGTATACCAATGGGTCCTAAGTGGGCACAAATGCCCCCTTGTTTGGGGAAAAATGGCTTCCCACCTGGGAATTTTAGGATTCTGAGTTGGTCATTCATTCCTTCAAGTATTCATTCATTGACTTATTAAATCTTATCAATGCTTAATGTAAAAGGTTCAAAAAAGGGGCATATTTCAAGACTCAGTGTGTGTGATCATTGTTCCAATATAAGTTAATAGCAAGATGGTTTCTCCCCTCTTTGACTGTAGAGTAGTCCCAGCTGATTCCTTGATTTTGGAAGGTGTGTTACTTTGAAATTCTTATGTACCCCAGAAAAGCCATGTTCTTTTAATCCAATCCTGTGGGGGCAGGCCTAAAATTGGGTGGGACCTTTTGATTAGGTTGTTTTCATGGAGATGTGACCCCATCCATTCAAGGTAGGTCTAAGTCCTTTACTGGAGTCCTTTGAAAGAGGGCTCACAGAGAGAGAGCTCAAAAAGAAAAATGTCCCAGGAGAAGCCAGAAGGACCCACAGGACCTGAGAGAGCCATTTTGAAACCAACCCAGCAGAGAAGAGCCAGCAGACACTGCCATGTACCTGCCCATGTGACCAAGTAACCCCAGACAACATTGGACTTTCTTCAATGAAGGTATCCTCCTGTTGATGCCTTCGTTTGGACATTTTTATTGCCTTAGAACTGTAAATTTGTAACCTAATAAATCCCCTTTGAAAATTCCAGCCCATTTCTGGTATATTGTACCCCAATAGCTTTAGCAAACTGAAACAGAGGAGTTCACTCTGTATTCTTCAGTGACTGCTGGATGAGACTTTCTGTAGGACAAAAATATCCACACCCTCAAAGAACCACAGTCACAATGGAATCTGAATTAAACACCCTTAACTGGACTACAGATATGTTCTGCATCATAGTTCCATTTCCTGGCACATGAACAGACTTATGAATTTTTTTTCAATGAACATTTTATTAAAAGATTGAATCTACTAAGTACTATACTCTGCACCAAGCATTTCTTGGAAGGATTCAAAGATGAATGACACACAGTTCCTATCCTCAGGGTATCAGCAGTAATAGCTTTGAAAGCCCAGATTTTAAAACATCCACCTTTCCAAGAAGATATTGAACTGACCCTCATATTTGTCACTTTCCACCTAAAATGTCCTTCTGCTGCTGGATTGATAGCTCCACCCACCTCACCCCACCCCCATCTCCCCAAACAGCAAACCTAAGTCATCTTTGAGGCCTACATTTTCTTCGCCCCTACTCCCAAGTCCTGTTGCCTGTATATCCCCTATGCATCTCAGAATTGTTCTTGCCATTCCATGCTCATGGCTTGATCCCTAAAACTGTTCTTCACTTCCTCAGGGTCTCCCGGCTGCCCCTCTTCCCCAAATAGGCCATCCTCTGCACTGTCATCAAAGGCTTCAGAACCTTCAGTGGCTCCTCAATATATACAAATAAAATGCAAACATCTTGGCAAGGTATTCAAGGCCTCCACAATCTGGTGCCAGCTGATCTTTCCATTCTTATTCTGCCTAAATTCCCCTCCCCAAGCAGCTTGACATCCAACCCCCAACCTCCTGCCTCTGAGCCTTTGTCATGCTGTCACCTGGGCCTGAGCTCTTGTCCTTCTCCTCCCTAGCCTATAAGCCCCAGCAGAAAGGTCAAGTCCTCTAAGAAGCCCTCCCAAATCTGCAAGTCAGGAAACTCTCTCTGGCTTGCCATGGCGCTATGTTTGTACCCCTCTGTAAGCATCTGTCAATCTCCACCTTGTGTTGTGGTTATATACCTGCATGTCTTAGGTCTCTGCCTCACCAGACTGCATACTGCTTTAGGGCAGAAACCTGGTCTTATTCCCTGCCAGACATGGCTCTGGCGTTCTATCCCATGTGATGAGTGAGAACAAAGAATGACAGTTGTCATTATCCTTCTAATTTATGCTTTTGGGGGAGCCACATCACAGGGTATATTTTGCCTTTCTTGCCTGAGGCTGCTTCTCTATAGACAATAGCTGTTCTTCCCTGGCCTACATTCTCAGCTACGTACTTCTCTGTGGCAATGGTTACACTCGACCTTGCCTTCTAATTAGTGGTACAAAAGTTTGCCTCTTACGTTGGCCTGGAGTTTCACACCCAAGGGCATAGATAAAAGTCACCCTCTAAAGTTTTCTGTACTACCCAGACCTAGGCCCAATCTGTGAGCCTGAATCATCTCTGGATTGGAGCCTTTGGAAAAGCTCCCCAGGTGATTCTGACATGCTCCCCAGTTATGATCCACTGCATTTGGCTGCAACTTCTTGAAAATGGGGATTCCAGAGTCCTCTGTAGTCTCTTGCACAAAGCTTTGCACAGAGTGGGCACCAAATAGATGTTTGTTGAATAAAATAGCTACTAACAGTGCCCTCAGTTGGGACCTAGAGTACTTGATATACATTTTCCCCTTCAGTTCCAGCTGTGACTTCAAATGTCTATTTGCTGTCAGGTGGAACTCCTAGGGAAGTTTGACTTGGATAGGGAAGAGCAAGGGTCTGGTTTTAAGTAGTACCTACTGGAGATGGTTAGTAAAGAGCTAAAGCTCTCTCAGACTTGGTAACCAATATGTGGGGCCATCATTCACACTGATAGAAAGAATAGTAAATGGAAGAAGATAATGAGATAGTTTGTGGGGTCAGAGCTAGACCTATGGGCCTCTGATCAGGCTCATCATTTAGCATCCCTTCAAGCTAATATTATTAAAATATTTGTTCAACTTATTCAGAGGCAGGCTGAGCCCAGGGAACAGAAAGGCAGAGGACTCCCTTGTACCTACTTGGACAAACCAAAACACCCAGATCCTGAGCCAACCATCTTAGAAGTCAGGTTTAGGGGCTGTGCATCACCACAGAGCATGCCCCCTTGAGAGACTCCTTCTTCTTTTCATCCCATCCCATTCCTTCAAATCTCAAGATTCATTGAGAATTTCTTTCAACTCATACTCTCATCTCCCTGGGAACATTTCATTAGATACAGTTGTGTCCATCTTTTTACATTTCCAGCAATATTTTGGCACCCTCAATTGAGTACTCCCAGGGCAATCTTTAATCAGGAGTCTTCACCTAATCCAGCTCCTTGAGAATCCAAAGGAAGAGGTACTAAGGAAGAGAAGTAGAAATGGGAAGATGGCAGAGCATCCAATCAGAGAGGGAGCAAGAGGTGAGATTTCTGAAAAGAAACAGCCAAAGAGCTGCACACCATTGACCACACTCAACAAGACATTCTCTGACCACAACTCTTTGCAGGTACAACCTCCTGCCATTCCCTTCCTACTAGGCTCTGAAGCGACTGTTCAATATCAATGGGATTCTTGTGAGCCGGTCCCTCCCTCCAGTCAAGAAAAGATGCCCTGGACACAGGGCTGCAGACCTCTTGCCACCTCAGGAATATAAAAATCCATGCCATTCCATCATGACATTGCCATCTCTGCATCAACCTTGAACAAAATCAGGAAGAGAAGAATCTTACCAACCTTTGAACAAGAGCATGTCTCCAAGTCCAGGCTGCTCCAGACCTTAGATGGACCCAGCAGGAGTGAAAGTTCCTTAAGGGCACAAATCCAGTGTTGCATGTTTCTAGAACTTCCCTTGGTGCCTGGCAATGTTTGTGGTTGGTTGAGTAAGTGGATAGGAGATAGTGTTGGGGCTTTTTTTCTACCTCTGGATCCTTTTCCCAAACTTGCATACCTTACATCTTCCTTTCAACGACAAGTACTCTCCCCATGGTCTTCCTATGAACTTCTTCCCCTGGACTCACCAGCCTGAGCATCATGTGGTTTGGAGTTAAGTTTTGTTGCATTTCTGACAGCTTTCATTTACGAAACCTGCCCATGATAGAAAGCCCAGTAGAACAGACCCCTTTCTCTCTGAGAAGGCTCATGGAATTTGAGTCCTGGACCTAAACCTCACATTCTGAACTCTGTCCTTGGGCCTTTCAGATCCTCAATTTCTTTATCTGCAAAACTGTACAGATGCCAATAATCCAACAGCGCAGATTCTACCCACATGATGGGAGTGCACATGGAACTGTGTGTGTTAAAGTACCTGCTTTGTAAACCGTTCAGCCCCAGATGAATATGAATTACTGATGCAATCATCTTATAAAAATAGAAAGCCTCGCTGTATTTTATGCACAAATAAATGATTAGCATGTATTGACTTTCCTCTGGCTGGTCATGCTCTCCACATTTCTACCCAAAAGCATTGTGGTTCCTAAAAATACTGTGCTTATAGGGGATCTGGGTCAGGACTTCTGGTGAAGGGAGGGATACAGAAAGGGGCCTGGAAAATAAGTCTGGAAGCAAGCCCTAAGTCCTGTTTGGGTCAGGATGGTAGGAAACTTTCTCTATTTAAGCCTTAGGCAAAATTGGATGGGAAGCCAAATGCATCTTGACCACTTTGCTGCTTTCTGTCTTCCATCTCTTCCCTGGCCTGGCGATGAAGTTTTCTGTCTCCAAATCCAAGGCTTTTTTTCTGTCTCATGGCCTATATGTCTGAACCAGGGCCTTCCAGAGATACAGCCCTCCAATCTGAAAGGATGATACTCCTTCCGAGTGAGAACTTCAGATACCCTGAAAACTTGCTTTGGGGATTGGGAGGAAGTTTGGGGAGGGGAAGACGGTTTAATTCTACCTCCTTACCAAGTAATTCTGAGGATAGACCTTCCCTCTCCACCCTGGAGGCCTGTCCAGATTTTAGATGTAGGGTTATTGCAATTCTTTCCCACCTCCTTACTGGCCCCTCTACAAAAAGAAGTGTGGCCAGAGAGACCAAAGGAGGACAAGGACAGCCCAGTGCCTTGACTTGGACCACTTCAGCCTTGAGCATCACCATGGTTGGAGGGAAGAGATAGGTAACAGAAAGGCTTGGGGAGTTGGGTGATTGCAGGGATTCGAGATGGGAGGTGAGAGAGGGGAATGCAGACCTTCAGATGGTTCCTTGGCCACATTTGTGGATTGCCTGCTCTGTGCAAGGGCAGGAGGTCCTTGTTGGGGGGAGTGAGATCACAACGATGAATCAGCCGCCGGCTCAAATCAGCCACCCTCTTGTCATTCCCATCAGGGGAAATGTTTCCATAGGATTCCTTCAACCCCAAGTAATTCCTGCCCCTTTTTCCATATGACCTGGATGAACCCTTTTGATTGAGAGAAAATGACCTTGGCTACCTTAAATATGTCATTAAAACTATTCCAAATCACTTTGCAATGAATGGAGGGAGTTTAAAGTGGGAAATATTCACCTTCACCTGCTCCCCACCACTTGGGTTGCAATTGGTTCAACAATCTGCCTCTTTGCTCTTTTCCAGTAGTAAGGCTAATGTGGGTAAAATACACACACACACACCACTGAACATTGATAGTTTAGCATTTTCTGTTTATTTCATATTTAGAGGAATCTATAAATGTGGGTCCCCATAGGATATCACACCTACCATTCCAACTGGGTCTTTAGCAAGACAATTTCCCCCATTGAAACTTATTTCCTCATGTTAACTGGAGAGGTTTGAACTCAATGATCAATGAGATCTCTTCCCTTGATTTTAAAACAAAATCTATGGGTCTATAATTTTATGGGTTGCACTTCCTTTAGGTTCTTCAGGGCATACAAATTCCAGTGAGTGAGGGGAATTCTAGTGCACGGCAGAACCTTCCATGAGATCCAGTATCTACCTCACTTTCACAGAAGCTACACCTAACTGAAGACACACACACGAGATTGAAAATTGACTTTTTTTTGAGACTGGGTGTATACATTTCCACATCTCATGGCCACCCTATGATACAAGGCACTGGTTCTCAAACTGAACTGCATGTAAGACCAGTTGGGGAGCTTGAAAATATTCTGCTGCCTGGATCCTGCCCCCAGATATTCTGATGTAATTGTTCTGAGATCTGGCATGGCATTGGATTTTTTAATGTTCTAATGCACAACTAAGTTTGAGAACCATCAACCTAGGACATTTATCTCTTTAGCCATTTACTCAGCTAATATTTATTTAGCAGTTACTATGTGCTGGGCACTGTACTCACAATTTTGCAAGGTGGCCACTGTTCCTATTACCCAGATAAGAAAAGGGGTTTGGAGAGGTAAATGACTTGCTCAAGCTCACAGGATCAGTTCGAGAGAAAGCAGGGATTTTCAACTCCGTTCTGTCTTGTCCCAAAACACCTACTTTTTCTACCAAATTGTGCTGCTTCCCCAGACAAGGGATGTGTTCATCAGGGCTCTTAGCAATAGAAATCACCTCTAGCTGATGTGGCAAGGAAAAATGTCTTGAAAAAATATTGGGCATGACTGCATTGTGAGTGTGCCCAGGATATGTCAGGGTATAGTGTCATATCTGCAGCCAGATCAGAAACAATCCACTTTTTAAAAATATGGATAATTTATACATTAAGAAATTGAAGAAAATAAAACAGAAAACAAAAGGAAAAAATTAAGGCTGTTCATAAAATTGGAAGGTGGGAGAAACAGGTATGACAAAGGGATGTCTTTAGTTTGCTAAAGCTGCTAGAATGCAATATACCAGATATGGATCAGCTTTTTTAAACTCAATTTTTTAAATTGCAAGTTTACAGTCCCAAGGCCTTAAAATGTCCAAACTAAGGCATCCAGAGAAAGATACATTGACTCAAGAAAGGACCAATGTCTGTCACATGGGAAAGCATATGGCTAGTTTCTGCTGGTCCTTGTTCCTGGTTCTGTTGCCTTTAGCTTCTGATTCCAGCAACTTCCTCTCTAAGCATCTTGGGTCTTCACTTACCTTCTCTGGGGCAAAATTCTGGGTTCAGGTTTGCATAGCATCTCATAGGAAGGCACATGGTGATGTGCTGGACTCTGCATCTCCAAACATCTGTGTCTAGGTGTCTGCTCTCTCTTCTGGCACTCCAAGCATCTACACATGTCTGAGTCTGTGTCAGCTCTGAAGTAACTGTGCTTTCTCCAAAATGTCTCCCCTTTTAAAGGACTCCAGTAAACTAATCCAGACCCACCCTGAATGGGCAGAATCACGTCTCCATCTAATCAAAAGGTCACACCCACAATCGGTGTGTCACAGGAGATATACAGGAGATTGAAAACTGACTTTTTTTTTTAGACCGGGTGCATACATTTCCACATTTCACAGCCACCCTATAAGGTTTCTATTGTTTCTCATATAAACTCAGGACGCTTGAAGCATGGGTGAGCTTCCACGATTGATAAGCTATGTCACTGCATCGAGAGGGCGACACATTCTGACTCCACGTGGGGAGGATGTAAGGAAGCTGGCTTTTGAGATCCTCCCAGATCACTTGTTCAATTAGTCTCTCTCTCTCTCTTTTTTTTTTTTGGCTTCTTATTTGTATCCATTTATAATAATAAAACTATCATTATAAATATAACGTTTTCAGTCAATTCAATGGGGCATTCTAACAAGTTTTCAAGCCCAGGTGGGTAGTAGAGACCCCCAGGTTTGTAGCCAGTTGGTCAGAAGTGACAGTGGCCTGGACACCAGAACTTGCAATTGATGCCTGAAGCACTATCCTGGAGAGGATTACCCTGAACCTGTGGAGTCTGGTCTAACTCAGATAGAGTCAGAATTGAATCTAATTGCGTTAAAGCAGTATTTTCAGTTGGTGTGAGACATTTATGTAAGTTCTAAAAGCATTGATGACTCTTACATTCAGAGTTCCAGCTCACACCTCTCCCCTTATGCCAGGCTAATGGATGGAGTGCCTGCCTACAGGACACATCCACTCAGATGTGTAATGGGGATCACAAACCTAACATGTTTAAAATCTCACTCCTGACGTACCCCATCTAGACCACCTGCATCTGCTGCTTCTACAATCTCCTCTATTTGCCAATTCCATCCTTCCATTGGCTAAGTGTAAAGAGCATGAAATCACCCTCTGTTCCTCTCTTTCTCTCAGAGTTATAACCAACTCACAAATAAATCCTATGGTAATTGCCTTAGAATCTAACCACTTCTTGCCACCTCCTCTGCTACCACCCCAGGCCAGCTAGTTTCACAATGGTCTCCCTGAAGTCTGCTCCCCAGCACTGGCCTCCCTGTGGTCCTCAAACACACTAGTGACACATTTTTTGACTCACGGCCTGTGTAGTGGAAGTTTTCTCTGCTAAAATTCTCGACTTTCGGCTATCCACAATATCTGCAAGCTGCACTCTAGGACTGCCTCACTATTTGGGCTTCCTCGTGCCATGGCAGCCACCAGGTGGTCAGACGACTTGCATGCAATTTCGGAATTCCAAGCACAAGTGTCAGCTACATCACCTTTTGTGACTCAGACTTGGAAGTCACACTGTGTCACTCCTACCCTCTTCTATTGATGGAAGGAATCACAGATACCCAGATTCCAGGAGGGGAATTAGACTCCACCTCTAGATGGGGGAGTGGCAAGGTTACACTGCAGAAGAGCATATGGGGTGGTATATATTGCAGCAGTCATTTTGGGAGATACAATCTGACAGAGTTCATTCTTTTTATCCTACTCCCAGGACCAAATTTTTATTCCAGATATTACTGCTATGAAACAAGTTATCCCCATTTTAGCAGTTTAAAGCAACCATTTTGTTTTTATTTTTTAGCCTTTTTTATTGTATAACATAACATATACACAAAGCAAAGAAAGAAAAAAAGCAATAGTTTTCAAAGCACTCTTCAACAAGTGGTTACAGGACACATTCCAGAGTTTGTCATGGGCTACCATACCATCCTCTCAGATTTTTATTTCTAGCTGCTCCAGAATATAGAAGGCTAGAAGAAATAAATGTTTTTTTTATCACCACAATTGATTTTTTCTTTTTGTGTGTGAAAAATAACATATATACAAAAAAGCAATAAATTTCAAAGCACAGCACAACAATTAATTGTAGAACAGATTTTAGAGTCTGGTATGTTAGGTTTTTACTTCTAGCTGCTCTAAGATACCAGAGACTAAAAGAAATATCAATATAATGATTTAGCAATTATATTCATTTGTTAAGCCCTACCTTCTCTGTATAATTCCACCATCACCTTTGATCTTTCTCCCACTCTTTAGGGGTATTTGGGTTCTGCCCATTCTAACTTTTTCATGTTGGAAGAGGCTGTCGATAATATGGGATGGGGGATGGAACTAGTTGATGTTCTGGAGAGGCTGGGCCCTCTAGGTTTTAGGACTTATCTGGTTCAGGAGACAATCATTTTATTTTGCTCATGATTTTGCAGGTCAGGAATAGAGGTGGTGCTCAGCTGGTCAGTTGTCATCCAGGGTCTTCTGCATGGTTGCAGTCAGATGTTGGCTGAAGCTGCAACCACCTCATAGTTTGAATGGGCTGGACATCCGAGATGATGCCCTCATGGCTGGCAGGGGAAGCTGGCTGCGGGCTAGTTGTTCCACCAGGCTATAGATATGGCCTCTCCAACACGGAGTTTTCAGAGTCAAACTTGTTACCTGTCACCTGGCTTCCCTCAGAGAAAAACCCTAAGAGAACCAGCTGAAAGCTGCATGGCTTATTCTGACCTAGCCTCAGAAATTACACAGTGTCACTTCTGCTGCCTTCTACCAGTTGCAAGTGACTCATGAAGGTCAGCCCAAATTCAAGGGGAGGAGACATAGACCCCTCCATTTCTCCATGAGAGAGCGCCAAAGACTTTGCAGACATATTTTAAAATCACTATATTCACCGCCTTCAAGCCTATTAAAGTGTCATCTTCTCAGGAGACCTTCCCTGCCCACCTAGTCCCCAGCCTCAAAATTGTCTTTATTTTATTTTTTTCTTCATATTACGTGTCACCTTATATCATCATCTAAGTTATTTATTATGTTTATTGTCTGTCTCCCTCCACTAGAATGTAAGTTCCATGAGAGCAAGGATTTTTGTCTATTTTATCCATATCTGAAGCCCAGGCCAGCAAACTCCCTCCTGTGGGTCAAATCTGGCCTGTTGCTTGTTTCTGTAAACAAAGATAATTGGAGGTTAGCCACATATGTTCATATGTTTTTTGCGTCATATATGTTTTTGTGCTACAAGGGCAGAGTTGAGAAGTTTCAAGTGACACCATATGGTCCACAAAGTTTAAAATATTTTACTGTCTGGCCCTTCATGGAAAAAGAAAAATTCAATACCTATTGAGTTATTTGCTTCATTTGCTGAGTAAATGAATACATGAATACATGCATAGCTGTGAATCAAGCAAATACAACTTTTCCATTATCAAAAAGAACCCTTGATATTTTGTAGTCTAAATTAGAGATGGGCACTAAAAGTCCTACCTAGGTAGCTTTTCCAAAATAAAGACACATTTTGCCAAGGGTGAATTTATGTAGTTCCCATACCATACGAGGTAGACGAATGGCTCACAGCTGTGAAATGGCAAATCTCCAGCCACATCTCCTTCCTGAGCTTTTGCCAGGGGCCCAGTTTTAAACATTAGGAAGTTCCCACAAGTCCTGTGGTATATAGAACTTTTAATCCTTGTTAACCCTGGATTTTCAAAACTTGTTTGATTGCATAGGCCCACGTTTCTCACAAAACATCCATTAACATCCCAGGAAACTACCTTATGAAGAGGGTGGCCATATAATTTATTGCCAAATCAGGACACCTTGACAGAGAAGGGAGGCTCTACTAATTTTCACACTGGGTTAAGTAAGAGCACTCTCCTGTGAACCAGGAAGTATGGTACCCTACTCTGTGGGAAATACTGTTTTCCATGATGATAACTAAACTGAGAGTCTGACTTTTATCATCAAGAGGTTACCTTTAGTTTTCAAAAGTTCTCAACTGGGGAGGCATATTGAGAAAAGTCAGTGGGACAGTCATGGAGAAAACGTTCTGGAAAATATACATTTCAGAACTCAAATCAGGTTCCAGACCATTGAGGTCCAGATCCTTCTGCTATTATTCAAAAGTGAGCTCTGTAGGGGAGGGTGACTCCATAATCTTGGAGCTGCTGATTCTGCTATCAAGTTCGGGCTCTCTCTTTCCATCTCACACCCAAATTTCCCAGAAGAGAAGACAGATTTAACGAATGAGTCAAGCTGCCACACAAAACCGCCTTCACCTCTGGTATGCACCGCTGGTCTGATCAGCAGCCGGCTCCTCTCTTGTTTCCATTTGTAATGTTGGGGCCATGGTTACTGACTATAAACCACTAGTTAAGTCTTGGAAGGCAGACAGGTGTTTCCAGACTAAATGGTGGAAATTAGTGCAGAAAGTAAAGGAAGGTAGGATCACAGTTAAGGAATGGAGTCCAGTCACAGGCTGAAATATTCTTGCTCCATGTACTGCTGCTTTTTAAATGTATCCATAGTAGATGCCACTAATTGAATGCATTTTGTTCTATTGAGTCTAGCCTCAATTTATGAATAGAAATTGGGCTGGTGGTTGGGCAGAAGTTAATTCAGTCATTTGCATGTAATTTTTGAGCACCCATTTTAACTGGAGCCCTGTGTTAAGAAGGGAGGGGGATTTCTAAAATGAGCCATTAGGTTCATCAATATATAATTTTATAATTTTCTTTATATATCAAAATATTATCATTTCAACATGTAATAATATATAGCATAATACAGAACAACTTTAATAAGCTATTTTACATTCTTTTTTCATACTAAGTCTTCGAGATCAGAGAGTATTTTAGCCTTACAGCACACACTCAACTCAACTACAACTGGCCATATTTCAAATGCTCAATGGCCGTACGTGAACAACGTGGCTTTTAAGATTCCGGCTTGAGATTGGTCGGCACACACGCCCGTCGGGATTGTTAGGGTTAACCTAGGGTCGTTTCCCAAGGCAGGCCCTGTGAGTGGTAAATTTCGGACCTGCGGAGCATGCCGGGAGTCGTAGTCCGCGTCCACCTGCCCGTGGGGCCCGATGGGAGTTGTAGGCCTCGGCCTTGAGGAGCATGCCGGGAATCGTAGTCCGCTCCCGCTTGCGGGCGGGTCTGTGCGTCATGGCCGGTCGTGCCGCGCGCTGGTTCTCTTCCGCTCGGCCCCAGAAAGTTTCGGTTCTGCCCGGCCGTGGACCCACGAGCGTGTAAGTGCCACGGGGGGCCGGCCGGGCTCTGGGGGCGCCTGGGCTACACTCGGCGCCGGAGCAGAGAAGTTCCCTCAGGGTGTGGCTGTCACTTTTTGCCGTTGTGGTCCCCACCCCTCCGGTGGCTTCCGCTGATGCCGCCAGGCTCCTGAGCCCCAGTTCCAGCCCAGCCGGCCTGGGAAGCACCTCGGGTGGGTGTACTCCTAGTCCTAGGCATGGCCGGGGACCCCAGGCTGTTTCTATTGGTCAGTTAGAAAGACTTCAAACACCAGTTCCACGACCCCCGACGGCCGAAGGAAGGCAAAGTGCAGTCTTAGAACAAGCCGACAGGTCCCCGCGTTCTTGCTTGCCTTGCCCACGCAGCTGCTGACCTTAGCAAAACATAGTTTGTCGCCCAGCTTGGCCAAGACAGCCCACACCTTCACTTCGCAGGTGTCTGTTGGTACCTGTGTATCTTCCCTACTCTCTTAGGGGGATGACTTGTTAATCCAGGGTTATCCACTGGCCAAGGCAAGTTCGTTTTCCCTGCTGCTTCTGCTGCCCAAGTGCAGGTCCTGAGAGGGCCCCCGGTGAGCTTTCACGAAACACCTGTTGCATGACCTGTGCATTGTGTGGCTGTACTGGACTTGGGCCAGGGTCCGTGCTATTCGGAACCTAGGCTAGGTTGGTGTGTTTGTGTGTGTGTGTGTGTGTGTGTAGGGACTGAATTTTATTTTTTTTTAATAGGAAAAACACGTGTGGTTGACCCACATGGCCCCCTCCTAATGCACGTGTGTCCACTGATGCCCCTTGTCACTCATCACTGTGCTCAATGGCTCTCCGCTGCAAAAAAAAAAAAAAAAAAAAAATAGAGCACTTTGTTGAAACTGCCTGCGTTGGCCATATCCCCTGCCCCTTTGCTTGTCTTACCACAGCAGTTTCCTTTCCCTACCGAGAAGTAGGTCAGGGACTTTTTGGGGGGTAGAGGATCAGGCCTTAATCTGCTCACTGTCTGCCTGCCTGCCTGCCACTGCCGGGGCTTGTGGTCTCCTCTGCTGCAAGCTTAACTCCCCTGCCATCTGCCTAATGCGCTTGTCCTGTGTTGTATGGGGGAAGAGCTGTTACGATGAGGTTTTTGGCTCTCAGTGGCTTCCACTTCTTGATGTGGGCTCGTGCTGGGTGGGCTTCACTAGACCTCCTTCTGTGATGATCACTGCTCCTAAAGTATTAAATGCCACATATTAGTTGTGGGTCATTGTTATTATCACCTTGGAAATCAGTTGATTATAGCACTAATGGGACTTGGCCTCCTTTGATTAAAAAGTCAAAAGAGCCTCTTGCTTTAGCTGATTCTGCTTAAGTGTTCATCTTTTTGTAGTACTCTATTTAAAATTTTTTTCAATGTTTCTTAGGAAAACAAGCAAAGAATTATTGAAACAATTGTATAGAGAACACCCATACATCCATCTCTTAAATTCTGCAATTGATATTTTACTTTATTGTTTTATAGTTGCTTTCGAGGTTAGTAACAGTGTCAGGCAATGATCCTCTAGCTGCTCTTTGGATGACCTTTTCTCTTTGGGATTGGGTTTGCTTTTAGCTTTGTCCTTTTGGAGGATGGGGAAGATGGCCCCTACAGATGTTGGTGATGAGAGGAACCACCCCTAATAGAGTGAGGTCAGAGCACTTGGTAGCTTTGACCCGTGTTGGTCACCAAGACTGTCAGCTGCTTCTGGAACACAGAGTAGATACTCAATAAATGATGGCCTTTCCCATTAGGGGAGAGGCTTGGCAGATGTACTTTGTGTTTTGTGAAGATTCCAAAGACACAACTTTGGTGGCTAAAGACCAGAATGTCTTTAAACATGAAGCAGAGGAAGTGTGCTGTTTAGCTGTGGGTCTCACAATCAAAACCACTGGTAGGAACTTCGAGTTTGAGGCCACATGCACCCTGAGTAGTTCAGACAGCGGGTCAGGGTCCTTAACTGGTCCTTAAATGTAACTGGCTAGCCTCTCACATTACTAGCCAGAGGCTGCTTGTGAGCCCAGGTGAGCCTTATGGCCCTGTCAACACCTGTTTACCTAGTGGCTGGTATGTTATTGTCTCTTCAAGATAAACAGTGTTTTTACTTGTTTGTGATCTCAGTGCTAATTTGGGGAGGGGGGACCAAAACTTCTTGATTGGTTAGAACTTCTATTTGAACAGTTAAGTCAGTCAGTAGGGCAGGAATTGGAATGTTTCCTTGGGTCTAAGTCTACCTTCTTGCTTTTTTTTTTTCTTTGATGGCATCATTAAAAATGACTATCTGTATCATCCTGATAATAAGAGCTTCAGCCTCGAAGTGTACACAGGCCCATGTCTTTGAGAAGTGGAGGATAGCAGAAGCCATTTCCCTCTTCTCTCAGGTTGGGGTTTATCTTGAAGAGACAATAACATAGCTAGTTATCTATCCATCAACTGGTTGGGTCACATCTCCATGGAAACAATAAAAAAGATCCCAACCAGCAATATTAAATGAGGATTAAAGTACATGGCTTTTCTGGGATAAACAGCAGTTTCAAACTGGCACAGAGTTCAAATTGGCAAGACTAAGCTACAGTTGATAAAAGAGAAGATGTATTTTGCCCATTGTCATGACTCCAGCTTCATAGCCATCAGAGCTCCCCCTACCCTGTGGGCTTCTCACACCTCCCTTCCCAAGGAGATTAACATACCCCACCCCACCCCTGCCTCACACCACACATTTGCCTATTTGATAGTTCCACATTGGCATCTCCAGATTTCCAGGAATGGAGAGAGGTGAAGGGCCCTGGGGAGACTTGAATTAGTCAGGGAGACAGTGGTGGCAATGGCAGTGGTGGGTGGATTTCATTGTCCTTAATCAACTAGAGGGAAGTCTCTAGGTAAGAATGGCCAAAGAATGGAGCTGTGGTGCACACTTCTTTTTGCCCAACCTGAAACCAGAAAGACCAGAGGAGTTGGCCAAGGGAAGGTAAGGGAAGCATGAAGTAGGCAGAGCATGGTTTGGGCAGAGGGAACTAAGCATCCAAACCCCAGAGGCAGGGCCCAGACTACTGCAGGGCTGCCCAGGGGGGCCAGAATGCAGTTGGGAGGGAAGAAGGATGAGAAATGGGGCCTTGCAAGTTCAGCTGGCTAGGGAATGGAGGACCTCACAAGCCAAGCTAAGGGATTTAGACTTCTTTCTGGCAGCAGTAACTTGAGTTCTCAGGACTCCTGGGAGTTTAAAAAGAGAGGCTAGATAAGGGAAGAAGAAGACATGCTTAACCCATCCATTTCCTCAGTTATATTATTCCATTCACTTTTGGAATAATAGTTCTAGAACATTTTCACAATTGCAGTATGTCCACAATTACAGCTTGATTTTTTAAAATGCATTATTTTAGTCAACATAAAAGTAATTTATGTTCAATAAAGAAAAATTGAAAAATCAGAGAAATAGAATTTCTGAAAATTCACCCCTGTTCCCACTGTTGAAAGATTGTTTGCATTTTAGTACATTTCTAATTCCTATCTATGCCTAAATATTTAGTTCAGTTTCTGGAGGGTGGATTTTGTTTTGTTTAATGCATTCGTTCATTTAGCACCTAATTTACTTAGGACTCTCCATGTGCCAGAACTGTGCTAGGTGCTGGGGGGAAAAATTAAGAATGATTGAGGTACAGGCAAGTGGGAAGGACAATGATAAAGCAAGAGATTATGATGGTGGTAAATGTCCCCAAAAACAAAGAAAGGAGAGCATGAAGATTCTGCACTTGGCGTTTGGAATCGTGAGCACATGCATTACATGTTTACCTGTTTCCATCAGAGTGCTTATCAGGCCTCGTGTGAACTTTTACTTGTTTGTAAGCTTATTGGGGTGTATGTTGTCTATTTCTTCCCCCTGGAGCATAAGTTCCTTGAAGTCCAGGGCTCAACTCAGCTTATTCACAACTATAGTCCCAGGCAATGGCATCAGGGCCTGCTGCCTAACCGGAAGTGCCCAATAAGTATTTCTTGCCTGTCTGCTTTCCATACAGGTTTCTATGCTTTCTTCCTGGAGGCCATGTTTAGCAGCTATGTCTTACTCTGTGAGAGGAAGATTCATAATTGACTGGGCTGACCCTCTTGCCATTCCCTCCAAATTTATGCCTTTGGAGATCTGTAATTTTTCCCTACCCAGACAGTGTCTGTACTGTTTGGGGCAAGAGAAGATGCATTGTTTGTTTGACTGTTCTGGAGATGCTCAGGTTTTCACAGATGCCATGGTCATCTCCTGGATGTGTTCTCTGGTATCTCCAGTGGCAGAGCCAAGGCAGCTTAGTGGCTCCTCCCTTGAACCAGCTTCCCACCTTCCTAAAAGACAGCTTCCCCAGGCCCAGAAGGAACACCTCACACCCATGGGTCCCTCTTGAACCTGCTAACTTGAGTCAGTTGGCTGAAATCATGGCCAGTTTTGTATGTGTGCCAGGCAGAGTGACCAAAGAACCTGATGTTGTTGGTGGGAGGGAGGGGGCCAAGAGAAGTTTCAAGAAGTGAATGCAAAGTCTGAGGTCCTAATTCCCTTTAAAAAAGAGAAGATTGCAAGCATGAAGGAATGTTTGGGAAAGGTGAGCCAGGTATGCAGTTGGTTAACACTTTAATTATAATTTCAAGGTGTTGGGTCACCTAACGAGCCTTTGTTCACATGTGTTGAAATCTCTGCCTCTGAGTTGATCTCTGGAAAACTCGTGCGCACTCTCACGGGCACCTTCATGAGGTTCTAGCGAGGGGAGACTGCCCACCTACTAACTTTATCAGCACCTGAGCAGCAGGACCTCTGAACATTCGAGACTGCAGGTACCAGCCAGTGCCTCCCTTTCCATAGGTGGTAACCAGAATGATTGGGGATTGGGTATGCTAAACCAGGCTGACGCAATGACATTTTCAGAAAATCTTGCTTTTGACTGATCTGAACCATCCTGTCATTAACATTTAACATACTCTCTTGGTCAGGGTAGAATTTACAACTAGTGTGCGGTACTTTGTCCAACTGAGTGGTGGCCTCTCTGGGTCAGTTCTTAGCTATAGTGTTGGGAACAAATATGCAAACTTTTGAAGGCAGGGCAAGGTTGTTTTCCACATTCCCAACCACCTCTCCTGATGTTTCTTTTCTTCTGTGGCTACTCAGACACTGATTTGTTTTGTTCCTCCCAGAGCCAGTTTTTGGCAAACATGACTCTTAGTCATTTGCTCTATAGTGTAAATAATTTTACATGAGTCAGAGTTTTTGAATCTTAATTTCAGACTCAATGGCCTTCTCCATTGTTTAAGAGATTGAGGACATCAGCCAGGTATAGGAGGAATTTAGAGGTCAGGGAAGATCTTTTACTTAGAAAATAATACTTGGGCTGTAACTAGGAATTCAGGTACTAGTCCCAGATAATAAACAAGAATTTTTCAAAATTGCATTTAGTCTCCTTTCCTGTTTGCCGGAGGATAGCATGTTCTCAGATATTCTGGAAAGGCTTAAGTGTAATTCAGGTTGTTGGCAAGAAAACCCAGTGTTCAGAAAGATTATATAAAATGAATTTCTCTCATGTTTCAAAGATCATGCCAGAGGCAGCGTCCGAGGTTTTTACATATCGTGCAACAGGGACACAGGGTTCATGGAGATAATTTGCACATTGGCAGCCTCGTGAGGGATCGGCGTTCTAGAGTTGTTTCCCAAGTTCTAAAGCAGCAGCGATGGTGGTACAGACAGAAGCTGTTTTCTGAGGATCTCCTGAGTTAGGAAAGCAGTTTGCCAGTGGACTGAAGATGTCAACATTTACATGCTGTTTCATGCCAGATCCCTCAAACATAGGGCAAGCTGACCTAGAGATGTGAGGAAGTTGGCAATGGTGGAGAGAACCCATGTGATAGTGCCCTTTTTTGTGCCGTCTGTGTCTACAGAGGTGAACCAGGGAGGGGAAAGATGCAAAGAGTCGTCTTCCAAATCCATGAGAATAGTGTCGTTGTGGTGTTCATGGTCTGCCAAGGAAGCTCTGATTTTCCTCCTGTAACTCTGTGAGGAGGCACCCAGAGCTGGTTTGGGGATGCCCACCATGACCTACAGGCCCAGTTTATTAACTTGGTGGTGACACAGGCTCTTTGGAAAATCAGCTTATATAATCAGTGGGATGGGAACAGCTCACCCCATGACCTGGGAACTTGGCACCAGCTGAGTGCACTCTGAGGGTCACATGACACGGGGCAGGCTCACAGAGTGCCAAGTCTTGAAGGAACGTGTTTCTGTGTTCAGGCTCATCATGCCAAAATGCCGATTTGGTTTGCAGATCTTTCTTCCTTCATGCCAGGCTCCAAATCAGGACTGGTTTTAGACTGGAAATCCAGCCAGTTGGTTGTATAGTTCATACATTGTTCTGGCCAGGACCTGAATGCACTATTTAGAAGCTGTTATTGCTCTCACTTCCTTCTCGGGCTCCACCCTCTTCCATTTGTCTCACATCTAGCATTAAGGACACACGCAGACCCAGTGGGCTTCGTTTGAAGATTCATGGGGAATTAGTCCAGACATTTTCCTCCAAGATTATTTCTCCCAGAAGCTCCAGGTCCTCTATGTTGACCACACTGAAATAAGATGAAGATGGAGAAATAGGTTTTATTTTTGTTGTCCCCTTCATCTGGGGTGCCTTTTCTTCCTTGTATCTTTTCAGTGACCTCCAGGTCATTTTTTGGGCCTGACCTAACTCAGTTGCCTTTGCAGTATCTCCACCATCTTCTTGTTCCCCCAGGCAGAATTAATTTTCCCTTCCTCTTAGTTCCTGTTGCGTTTTATTTAATTAATCACAGTGCTGCTTTTTTTTTTTGAGGTATAAAATATATACAGTAAAACTCACCCTTTTTAGCATAGTTATGTGAGTTTTGACACATGTACACAATCATGTAACCACTACCATCATCAAGATGCAGAACAGTTCCATTCTCCCCCAGATTCCCTGGGCTCTTTGTGATCAAGCCCTCCCCTCACTGTCAGCCCCTGGCAACTGCTGATCTGATTTCTCTCCCAGTAGTTTTGCCTTTGCAACAATGCCACATAAATGGAATTGGAAAGTATGCAGCGTTTTGAGACTGGCTTCTTTCACTTTGCATAATGCATTTGAAATTTATCTATTTTATCTGTATCTTTGCATGGGCCTTTTCCACTAGATCTGGATATCAGACTCCTCCAGAGCTGGACTGTTCCTTGTGTGCTTTTGTATTCCCAGCCTGTACAAAGTAGGCACTTAACAAAATGTGGTGTTGGGGGCAGCTGTGCATTGAAAGTGATGATCCTTGATCCTCTGTGTCTCACTGCGAGAGGCAGTGTGTGCCTGAGCAGCAGAGGCCTTTTGTGCAGATATTTGGCTGAACCAATCTCTGGCCAGTCCTTGGTAGGTCCCTGCTAAGCCTCTGTGCTCAGCAGGTGGACTGGAGAGAAGACCGGATGTGGGCAAACTGACTTCTGGTAAACCCCTCCCGTCCTCAGTTTGGTGTCTATGATGAGTGGGGTCCACTTGCTGGGGGTTGAGGATGTGGTGTGGGGGTTCTCTTTCTGGGGTTCTGTGCCATGAGTTATTGGAAGTGTGTTGTAGGTAACAGTCTGATGGTCTCCCACCTTTTAGGTTGGAGGAACCCTCCTTCGGCCTTGATGTTACTGAGTCACAGCTGCAGTGGCTTGTTAGTTAAAAATAGGCCCCAGGGGTATCTGTCCTGTGCCAAGCCCTCCTCTCCTCAGGCTGACGCTGGAATGCTTATATAAATATTTGTAGGAGGTTGAGGTTGGGGCCTGTTTCTATTCCCAAATCTCTCTGCCTTGACTCTGGAATGGTAAGAGAAGCAGTGGGAGAGCAAGGGTCAGCATGTGTTTGGAATGCTCAGGGATGGTGTCACATTATTTATGAGAAGCTGGAGTTCAAGGTGATTCCTTGAAGCGAGTAGAACCATTTGATCATTTGTTGTGTTAACAACAGTTCAGTCATAAATGGTCAGCAGGGCATTTTGGAAAAGCTACAGAGTTTGAAATCAGGCTGACCAGGGTTCAAATCATGATTCTACCCCAAAATGCCCTGTGACCTAAGTCAACTTACATGACTACTCTGAACCTTAGTTTCTCCTTTATAAGCAGGTATGACTTTGTCTATCCCACTAAGGTGATTGTGAGAATTAAAAGTGATCACATATGTAAAGCATCTAATAGGCGGGTACATTTAGACCATTATTTAGTGGCTGCATCTCCCAATTTTGTTGTCTACTTCTGCCTACAAACATTACGGCATTGTGGTAGATATGTGTAAGGCAAGAATTAGAGATTCTGAAAGAAAGACACAGAGATGTTGAAATGCATGTCCAGATCTCTTTCTAATGCTGCTCCCATCTCCTCACTGCTGTTGGTCTTTAGCCATTTCTGTGTCCTTAAATCACTTAAACAGCTGCCCAAGTAGGGCTGGTGACTCGGGACTCAACAGTTGTGAGAGGACTGTAACCGAGCTTAAAATAGAGATGCATCCCTTAACTGGTACGAAAGGCTGTGCCAGCCCCTGAGTGGCAGGCCAGGCAGGGTCTGAACGCCCCAGAGCTGGATTCTGGGCAGCTGAAGGCCAACAAACCTTCCTACAAGGGAGCTGCTTCCCTTCCAGGCAAGCCCACCTTTCCAGAAGCCCTGAGGGTATGTGTCCTAAGCCTCTCGACACCCCCACCTCTGTCCCCTAGACAGAAATTACTGACCATTCCTCAGAGGAGGAAACTCTGGGGAGTCTGTGGAGCTGGGCGTAAGGAAGATAATGATCTTGTGATAGCTGGCGACCCACTGGTTCTAATCTTTGGCTGATGGAAGTGGGGGAGCCTCTTTTTAAGGATGGAAAGTGAGGCATTCATATTTCAGAGGACAGAGTAGGAGTGGGGCTCAAAGAATATTCTATGCTGTTCAGTTGATCTTGTTTCTTTTTAAGCTCCAAATAGAGTTATTGTGTCAGAATATAAATAAATATGTTAAAAGCAAACCAGAGAAGGCCCACAAAGCCAGACTTATACGGAAAGTTCCAGACTGAGAAAAGACACCAGGTGGGGTGGCTTTGTTCCCAGAGTAGAGTTCCTCGAATACTGTCTTTAAATTGTGTCTGTGACAGCTTCCTCCATGGCCTCTTTTTCCCCCACGCAGGAGCCACCATGGAGTCTGACCTCTGCTAACCAGACAGCCCTGGAGGGCCGAAATTCTAAGCCTTTCTCCACACTCAGGCAGGAGTCTTACAACCAAGAAAGGCAGCCTACAGCCCTTGCCATGACTTCCACCACTGCAGAGAGCCAGCTCCAGAGAATTATCCGTGATTTGCAAGGTACAGTTAGGTCTTGGAAGAAACCAGGTTTGATTTTAACGGAGTTGTGGCCAAGTTTGCCATTGCCAGTTGAAATTTAGTCCTTACATCTTACTGCGAGTAATTGGAGCCCTCAGGCCACATCATATTGAAATATCTGGTCTCAGATTTCCACCCTTGTAAGGCTGGGAGAACTTGAAGGGCACTGTAAAGCCAGTTGGTAAACAAAATACTCCTCTCCAGACTGACTCTGATTTCTGTTTGGATGTGTTTTTAAGCTATCTGTTAAGTCTTTGGTTGAATCACAAGCCTCAGGACCCCGATGAAGATGGTCCACTGAGGAGGAATATTCTCCCTTCCTTGAGCAGGAAAGCCAGATACCCATCTTTCTTGTTTGGCTATCCCAACTACTCCTGGCTGGCATTTCACCTGTTGCCTGTGACACTCCAGTTTTGGGTCTGCCACTTCCCAGACTTCCCAGAGCACACGTTCCCTAATGAGAGAGACCCTGACATTTGGCCCTCATCTCACTGGATAAAAGCAAGGCAGGGGAAGATGCAGATAAAGCTTAGTAGACTCAGGAGGAATGGACAGTTTTCTCTGTTGGCTCCCAATTCAAGAGACCAAATTTCATCCTTTCACATGATGGTACAAGGGTCAGAATTTTGGCAAGTTTTCTACCCTGCACAGTTCATTAGGGCTGGTCTTGTAAGCCTATTTGGAGCTCTAGCACTTTTGTTCCTACATGATCTGAAGTTGACCACTTCCTCCAGGCCTTCAGAGTCCATGGTGACACTTCCCTGACAAACTAAAGGCCCAGGTTCTTAATTGCTCAGTCACAACAATGACCAATAGCAATACCTCATACTAGGGGCATTGGTTTAGTGTGAACTAAGGGCTAGGGCTCAGTCGTCATTCTGAAGGTCAAAAGTCAATAAGATAAAAATCACTTTCTGAGGCTTATTCTCCTGTATACAGTGCTTTGGAACTTGTTTTAGTTTGTAAAAGCTGCCGGAATACAATATACCAGAAACAGAATGGCTTTTAAAGGGGGAAGTTATTAAGTCGCAAGTTTATAGCTGTAAGACCATGAAAATGTCCATACTAAGGCATCCGGGGAAAGATACCTTGATTCAAGAAAAGTTGATGGGTCCAGAACACCTCTGTCAGCTGGAAAGGCACATGGTGACATCTGCTAGCTTTCTCTCCTGGCTTCTCATTTCATAAGGATTCTCCAAGGGTGTTCTCCTTCTGCATCTCCAGAGATCTCTGATTGTGTAGCTCTCTTGGTTTAAAAGCTTTTTCCAAAATAGTTCCCTCTTAAACGATTCTAGTAAGCAACCCCACCTTGAATGAGTGGAGACACATCCCTCCATGGAAACCATCTAATCAAAAGTTACCACCCACGATTGGGTGGGTTGCATCTCTATGGAAACAATAAAAAATATCCCACCCAGCAATATTGCATGAAGATTTAAAGGATATGGCTTTTCTGGGGTACATAATAGCTTCAAACCAACACAGGACTCTAATAGCTAATATTTACATGGTGTCTCAGTGTGCTAGGCACTGTTCTACATGTCTTACAGATAGTGAGTCATTGAGTCCTCATGTTTAATCCTGTGACATAGGTACCACTATTATCCCCATTTTGTAGATGAAGAAATGGGCAGAGAGATGTTAAGTAACTTGCCAACATTCACATATCCATCCAATGGCAGAGCCTGGGTTTAAGCACAAGCAACCTGGTACCAGAGTCTGTGCTCTTTAGCCAGTCTGCATTCAGCTAAAGGTGTTAGATACTTTTATTTTTAATATACACAGAAAGGTAGAGAAAACACTGAAGGGCAGTCCCTGCAAAGCTGAATTTGCCACCGGCCTTCACAGGTTTCTCCACAAAGTAGACAGTCTTGTCTATGTTTCAGTTCCTGGATCTTGAAGATGACTCTGGGAAATCTTTAGCCAGAAGTCTTTACTGGGGAAGGAGTGAGAGGAAGAGAGCTCAGGTGGAGTCCTGATCCAGGGAGGAGAAGGAGGAAGGGCTGCAGTGTGCTCTGGAGAAGACAAAGGGCAGGGATTAACGTTTGTTCAGTTACGGTTTTCTACCCCGTGTACTGTTTGGATCTGTCATCCGTGTCATCCTCGGGCAATCTCAATGTCTTAGGTTAAGTAGCTCACAGAGCACTTTGGTGGGAATTTTTTCTCAAGACCTTTTACCTTAACCTGGTATCAGTTGTCTTAATAAGCATGCAGATTTACAGCATGGACCACGAGAATGGTGCATCCTTAACTAAGCCATCCTTGGGCAGTGCCTAACCTCCATATACACCTCTGTGGGGCAGCCCCTTAGCCTCCTGTTGACAGCAATAACCAGGGGCTTTGGAGTCAGGGAGGCTTGGGGTCAACTCTTGGCTCTGCCTCTTAATCCTGGAAGATACTGGGCAAATCTCTTCATTTTTCTAAGGTGCAATTGTGTTCTTCCTCTGTCAGATGGAGTTGATGATAACATTCACTTCTCAGGATTGTTGAGAGAATCAAATATATAATTCATATAAAACTGATATTACTAATAAGAAATGTATTTGGATTATCAGAGATTAGAGTTAAAAATTTCATATGCAAAGGCTCTCTCTTTCAAAGTTTCTGGAGTTTCCAGATCAAGTGGCACATTGGTTATATACGTTTACCCAGTATTAGGATGGATGAGGAAGGCTGTGTAGCTTTCCCAGGTCTCTGAACCCTGGCTCTCAGTGTCAGCCTTAGCAGACACTTCTAGCAGGATGCAGCTGCAACAGTCACTTGTTATAGTAGTAATCAGTCCCAGCATCCTGTCTTTGTCATTTGCCAACATTTTCCTGAGGGGTCAGTGTTGATCATTTTTCAGCCAACTCAGGCTCAGCTTTAATCCTGGGCAAGTTTGCTTTGAAACCATGAGCACGAGTTAGAGGCTATTCTTTTAAGACTTTCACAAAAGAAAAGAGTTTTGTCCAGTATGTCCTAGCCATCACAGCTGGGGAAATTTTTTCCCAATATCCAAACCAAATACAGCTTCTGTTCTTGTGCCTCCATTCCACAACAAAGGCAGCAAGTTAGTCAAAAAAAAAAAAAAGGTGTTTTTTTCCCTTTTCTGCACAGGGAGGTAAGATACCTTAGATGTCAGGAGAAGAGTGCTGCAGTCAGAGGGATCTTGAGAAAACAAGGTTCTCGTTCCAGCTGGTGATCTTTGACCAAGTGCTCTGACCAATCTGTACAATCTTCATATGTAAAATGGGGACAGTAATATCAGATCTCATCGATTCTAAGTTGTCCTTTTTTTTTTTTTCACATTTTAGCAGCTCTGAAATTGGAGTGCATCTTAAAATCAGTTGTATCTTAGATTTGTTGAAACAAGTCAGTCCCTTCCTTCCAGTGCTGTATTAAATGAGGAGTGCATGTGAAGACCTAGCCTGTAGAAAGTATGTACTTAGAGAATTGAAGCGAGTATTGTTGTCATTGTTGGAATTCCTTATCATTACTGTTATCTGCACATGTTGTCTTTTCTTGAAGCCTAGACTCCACAATAACTAGCAGTGGGATTATAATAAAGAATAACAAGAAACTTGGCAGGAACACAGTGTAAAGCTTTCTAGAAGTCAGTGGTAGAGGATTACTGAATATATCATCCTCACAGCAAACATTTGTTGACCAACTACTGTATGCAGATTGCTAGGCCGAAGCAGTGGGCACACAGGGATGACCAAGAAATATGCTCATTCAGCAAGCTATTGTAAAGTTCCTGTGGGCTTTCAGGACATCTTAATGATTTTGAACTTGTAGTTGTATCACATGGACATTTTCTTACCATTTTATATTTCCAAGGTGCTTGATTTTCATATGACCATGTATTCCTTTTGCTTCCTGGAGTTTTTCTTGCTTCTCTGAGGCCTGTCTCCTGGTTACATGTTCCTATTTGTTGTCTTAAAGATGCTGTGGCAGAACTAAGCAAAGAATTTAAGGAAGCAGGGGAACCCATCACAGATGACAGCACCAGCTTGCATAAGTTTTCTTACAAACTTGAGTATCTCCTACAAGTAAGTTATTCCTATAAGGTGTTGATTTTTGTTTTCTCTTGCTTCTCTCTGGGGTTACTTTTCAGCATTCAGGATGTAATTCAGAAAGCTCAACAGAGCCATTCACTCTTGTGGTTTTGTACTGAAGGTCAGACTAGTCCTCAGTAAGAGCTCCAACCTCTGAGAGTATAATCCTTTGGGAATTGGAAAGTTACCCTTTAGTGGTTTTGGGAATCAAGAACATTCTTTGGAGATTTAGGTTACTTCAGGTAGGTCACAGGGTCACTGTATAGCAGGGATCTTAACTTTTGGAGTCACATACTCCTTTGAGGGTTTGATGAAGGGTATGGATTCTGTCCCCAAACAGATATGCATATATATATTCACACCCAATTACATGCAATTTCCAGGAATGTGTGGACCCTCTCAAGATTATCCATAGACCACTGTTCTAGAACCTCACTACTCAAAGTGGTCTATAGTCCAGCAACATTAACCTCACCTCAGACCTTGTGAGAAATATGTTCTTGGTTCCCACCCTAACTTACTCCATCAAAACCTTTGGAGGTTGGCCCAGGAAACAGTTTTAACAAGCTCACAGGGCTTTATTCCACTTATTTCAAGAAGCACTGTCCTAGAGAACTTGGCAGTTGTGGAAAAAGACGCACAACAAAAAAAGCAGAAAGGAAATAACCCAAAATGTTAATAGAACTTACCTTAGATCATATTAGGCATTATAATTTTTTCTCTTCTATTTTTTTGTTTTGTCTAGATTTCCTTCTATAATCAGAAAAAAAAATGCTGTAAAATGTTATAGAAAGAGATATCGTTTTGAGCAATGATATTTTTCAACCTCATGTCCCACCAAACCATATAGGATGAGATCCCTTTGGAGGAGGGGCCCCCAGTGTTGAAGGGCTCTCCTTTCTCATGCCTTTTCAGATGGTCCTCTGTTTTACATTGTAGAAATGATTATGGATTTGTGTGTGAGAGAGAAAATGCTTATGGACTTTATTTTTTATTCAGTTAAGCCCATGTTAGTTTTGTATGACTCATTGCTGACGTGTATTTGAATTTATTGTACGTGTATTGACACATAATATTGAAACTTAAGAGTTGAGTAGTTGGGATAAAATGTCATTAACTTATTTCCTTTAGCTGGGATATAGTTACCACTCTTCATATTGTTTTTAAGACTTTTCACTTGTATTGCTTTATCATGTCTCCATCTGATACTAGCATCCTTGTGGTCTTCCTCCCAACTCTGTGCACAGAGCTCTCTTCAAATGATAAATTTGTTTGGGGAGCTGTTGTTCCTGAACCTCACTAGTTATGTAGCCTTAAGTCAGTCCTCTTTGAGCCACAGTTTCCACATCTGTAAAGTTGGGATCAGGACACCCTCATTTGTCAAGGTTGTTGAAGATAAGAATGCCAGTGAAGGGCCTAGCCCAGTGCAACTAAGAAGCTGTTGTGATTATTGATTATTTATTATTTAAATGGTGGATGAAACTCAGTGGGTTTGGGCCTCCTCTCTGTCCCTTTCTTTACCCAGTTTGATCAGAAAGAGAAGGCCACCCTCCTGGGCCACAAGAAGGACTACTGGGATTACTTCTGTGACTGTCTGGCCAAAGTGAAAGGAGCCAACGATGGGATCCGATTTGTCAAGTCTATTTCGGAGGTAAGCTAAGCAGAACAGCCAAAGACCTCACATCGTCCTCTTACCTGCCTGAATATCTCTTGCAGAGGAGATCTTTGTTGCAGACAGCAAAATGAAGAATTCAGGGTTTATGGATGGTAAAGAAGTAAAGAAATCCAGTGTAGGTATACTCAGTGCCCGTTTTGCTGAGGATTAAGCTCCGAGAAACCTCTTAAGTGAGCATTTATCTAGCCAAGGAATGGCTCAGTCCTGAATCTGTATATGAGACCACACCCCCACACACCCCCATTACCATTCACACAGCTTTCTCTATTCATGGGTCCCTTTGGAGGCATGCAGCATAGGATGCCTCCATCTTTTTAAAAAAAACTCTTGTTTCTTAGATAGAATTCTTAGAATTTTCAGGCTGTTTTTCCTATAATTTGCTCAGAAAGCTTGGGTTCAAAACTACGTCTGTGATGTGAGATCTCAGGTGCTATATTTTAAAATGTGCTAACTTCCCACATTAAG
>PVIY010009040.1:0-74332 GCA_004026745.1 Myrmecophaga tridactyla
GCTGAATTTTAGGGTATACCTAGCTTTATTATATAGTATTAGATTTTTTCAAAATTTTAATGAATTTTCACCCTCATCAGATGTGGATGCAACTTCTCTTTTTCCTGTCCTTTGGCAGATATTTAATTTTTGGGTTGGAGTAAAATCACTGTAAATCATTTCCCTGATTACTTTAGCAGATCATTTATATCTTTATTCATGTTTTATCTTCTCCTGCCCATTTTTTGTCTATTATATCTTTTTTTTAAGTATCACTAATTTGGGCACTTATTTAAGTTTCTTTCTTTTGCTATTGTTCTAGTTTGCTAGCTGCCAGAATGCAATATACCAGAAATGGAGTGGGTTCTTAAAAGAGGAATTTATTAAGTTGCTAGTTTACAGTTCTAAGCCGACAAAAATGTCCAAATTAAAGCAAGTCTATAAAAATGCCCAATCTCAGGCATCAGGGGAAAATACCTTGGTTCAAGAAGGCTGATGAAGTTCAGGGTTTCTCTCTCAACTGGAAAGGGATATGGTGAACACGGTGGCATCTGCTAGTTTTCTCTCCAGCCTTCTTGTTTCATGAAGCTCTTCCAGGAGCATTTTCCTTCTTCATCTCCAAAGATGGTGGTTCTCATCGCTCTCTGATTCTCGTCACACTCTCCAAAAATGTTTCCTCTATTAATCAAGATCCACCTGGAATGGGTGGCATCACATCTCCCTCCAATCCAAGGTTAATACCCACAATTGGGTGAGTCACATCTCCATAGAGACAATCTAATCAAATTTCCAACATACAGTACTGAATAGAATTTATAGAAATGGCCGCTCCTGTAAAATTGGATTAGGATTAAAGCATGGTTTTCTGGGGTACATAAATCCTTTCAAACCAGCACAGCTATCTTTGTTTTCTTTCTTTAATTTGTCCTCATTTCTTAATCTGGATCCTTTTTTAGCTCATAATTTCATACTTTCTTGTTTTCTAACAAAAACTCAAGGTCATGAAGATATTCTCTCTCTCTCTCTCTCTCTCTCTCTCTTTCTCTCTGTGTGTGTGTGTGTGTGTGTGTGTGTGTGTGTGTGTGTATGTAACATGTTTTATTTAGCCACTTTTCAGTTGGTGGACATTTGGATTGTTTCTACTTTTTGTCTGCTATGAATAATAATGCTGTGAACATTCATGTACAAGTTTTTGTGTGAACATATTTTCAGTTCTCTTGGGTGTATAACTACAAGTGCAATTGTTGGAACATATCGTAATTCTATGTTCAATTTATAAAAGAACTGCCAGAGTGGCTGCATCATTTTATTTTCCCACCAGCAATGTATGAGTGATCTAAATTCTCCACATCCTTTCCAACACTTGTTATTTTCCATTTAAACAAAAAAACAACTTTTTATTGTAGTAATATATATATATATATACAACTCAGTTTCCCATTTTAACTGTCTTCAAGTGTAAGATTCAGTGGTGTTAAGTATATCCACAATGTTGTGCTAATATTCTCAAAGTAGTTTTAATTTGCTTTTCATGTGCTATTGGCCATTGGCATATCTTTTTGGAGAAGTCTATTCAAACTGACTTTGTAATTTGGTTATTTGTTCTTTTACTGTTAAATTGTAAGAGTTCTTTATGTATACTCAATACTGCACCTTTATTTTTATATAATTTGGAAATATTTCTCCCATTCTGTGAGTAGTCTTTCTACTTTCTTGGCAGTATCTTTTGACACACACCGTTTTCAAATTTTTTTTTTTTTTTTTTTTTTTGGCATGGGCAGGCTCCGGGAATTGAACCAAGACTCTGGCTTTGCAGGCTAGAATTCTGCCACTGAGCCACAGTTGCACCACCCAGTTTTCAATTCTGATGAGGATTTACACCTATGTTTTCTTCTAAGAATTGAATAGTTTAGCTATCCCAGTCAGGTCTTTGGTCCAGTTTGTGTTATTTTTTGTATATGATGTGAAGTAGGAGACCAACTTCATTCTTTAGCATGTGGAAATCCAGTCGTCCCAAGAAAAGATTGTTCGTTCCTCATTGAATTGTCTAGGCAACCTTTTGAATATCAGTTGCCCATAGCTATAAGGGTTTTTTCCTGAGCTCTCAGTTCTATTCCATTAGTCTGTGCATACTTCTGTCCTTATGCTAATACAATATTGGCTGGATTATTGTAGCTGTTGTAGTAGATTTTGAAACTGGATGTGAGACCTTCTACTTTGTTCTTCTTTTTCAAGACTGTTTTGGCTATTCGCGTTCCCATGCATTTCCACGTGAAATTTAGAATCAGCTTTTCCATTTCTTGTCAAAAATTCTTAGTGGACATAAACTGGTTTAAAATGGTAATCACCTTCTCCTTTTCAAAAATGTGAAAAATTTGGTGCACGAGTGGTTCAGTGATAGAATGCTTACCTTCCATGTGGGAGACCCGGGTTTGATTCCTGGACCATGCAACTTGGTTCATGAAGGCCAATGAAGTTCAGAGTTTCTCTTTTAACTGGAAAGGCACAATGTGAACCTCCCCTGGGGGCATTTTCCTTCTTCATCTCCAAAAGTCTCTGGCTACGTGGCTCTGTGGTTCTCTTGGCTCTAAAAAGGGATTCTCTCCAAAATGTTTCCTCTTTTAAAGGATCCCAGTAAACTAATCAAGACCCACCTGGAATAGGTGGCATCAAATCTCCCTCTTAGCAAAGGTTAATACTCACAACTGGGTGTGTCACATCTCTGTAGAGATAACTTAATCAAGCCTCCAAATCTAAGGTGCTGAGTAGGGATTAAAAGAAATGGTTACTCCACAAGATTGGATGAGGAGTTAGACATGGCTTTTCAAGGGTATATAATCCTTTCAAACCAGCATATTCCACCCTCTAGACCCTAAAAAAGACATGTTTTTCCATATACAAAATACATTCATTCCATCACAATATCAGAAATCATCAAACTATTTCAGTGACAATATAAATAAATACAAGGTTAAACCCGTACAAATCTTATCAAATTTAGCTATCGGCATGTACAGTCTTAAGGCAAAATTCTCTCCTCTGGCTCTGGACCTATAAAATTCAGAATAGTTATTTGTTGCCAATATACAAAGAAGGGAAAACCATAGGATACCTGTTTCCATTTCCATAGGGAGAAATTGGAAGGAACAGAGGTGTTCTAGTTTGCTATCTGCCGGAATGCAATATAACAGAAACGGAAGGGCTTTTAAAAAGGGAAATTTACTAAATTACAAGTTTACAGTTCTACGGTTGTAAAAAATCTCCAAATTAAAGCAAGTCTATAAAACTATCCAAACCAAAGCACCATCAGGAGGTTACCTTCACTCAAGAAAGGCTGATGAGTTCAGTGTTTCTCCCTCAACTGGGAAGGCATGTGGTGAGCATAGTGAGAGTCTGCTAGCTTTCTCTCTCAGCTTCCTGCTTCATGAAGGTCCCTGGGAGACATTTTCCTTTTTCATCTCCAAAGTTACTAGCTGGTGGACTCTCTGCTTCATGGTTCTGCAACATTCTCTCCTCTCTCCAAATCTCCTCGGTTCTCCCATCATTCTCTCATTCTTTAAAAGCATTCTCTCCAAAAAGTCTTCTCTTTTATAGGATTCCAGTAAACTAATCTGAAGATATTCTCTTATGCTATTTCTTAAAAGCTTTATTATTTACTTTTCACATTTGGATCTATAATTTCAGGATTATATTTTTGATTATGATATAAAGTAGGATATAAGGTTCAGTTTGTCCCATATGGATATTCAATTAACCAATTCTTTATAAATTCAAGACCACCTTTTCTCTACTCTCCTGCTGTGCCAATTTCTACATAGATCCCCAGGCATGTGTGGGTCTCTCTCTGAACTCCATTCCATTCCACTTCTGTTTATATTTCTTTGTGCCAAACTATGACATTTTAACTGTAATAGCTTTATAGTAAGACCTTCTATCCAATAGAGCAAGTCCTCCAAATCTATTCTTCTGGAATTTTTACTCTATTTGACTCATTTGATTTCCATTAAAAAAATGTTAGAGCCTATCAATTGTTTTAGAAAACCATTCAAAAGGATATTTTAGAAGTAATTATACTTACAGTAAAATACACAGATTTCAAGTGTATATTTTATTCAGTTCTAAAAAATGTAGTCACCTATATAACGAACACCCTCAATCTTCTATCCCATAGAGACTTTCCTTATGCCACTTTGTACTTTTACTGCTAGGAAACTGTAGCCACTTCAGTTATAGGTCAATCACCTAATGATTCCAGAAAAATCAGCTCTCTAGATTTTGAGATAAGAGACAGATTACTTTGGTGCCTTTATATATTCAGGATTTGATTTTTGACAGTTCTTAAACTCTTCATTTGCTTGTGGCATTTGGTGGATTTATGACTTGCTGGTAGAATTTCGGGGAAAGTACTTTGTGCTTAGATGATAACTTTCTCCACCAATGCTCAAAGGGTTGCCTCTCTATAGACCTTCCTTCTTCAAAGCCTCCTACAACTCATTCTCCTTCTCTTTACCACCCCTGGGTCTGTCAATGATGCCTCTCCTTGAAGGAGATTCTTTTTTTAAAACTCTGGTCAGTACTGACTAGTTCATGTCTTAATTCCCTGCTGTCTGTACCCTCATTGTTCCACTCTTGGTAAACTGAAAGAGTTTCTCAGTAAAATCCTTGGGTATCTTTTGGCTTTTATTATATACTTTATCTTTGCTGGGAGCTAATTTAATTTCTTTACCTGAAAGACCCCCAGACGTGGCAAGATGAACAAGTCTTGACTTTCAGCGTAATTATTTGGATTTTCAGTATAGCAGAAATAGATATAAAATATGTGCATCAGTTCCATTTATGTTTCTTTATTTATGGTCCTATAAAAGTGTTTTCCATTGAGCAATATGACATAAAAATATATATGATCTTGTTGCTTTTATTTGATGTATTTTTTTACAGTTTTCCTTTCAGCTTAAATATTAAAAACTTGGAAGGTATACTATTTTTAAAAGAATGCTCATAGATGTATAATGTAAACAGGGGATCAATAACATGAACTTGACTTCCAGAATGTCTGTCATCCAGATGAGTATATATGAGTGAAAAATTCAACACATGACCTGGTTTCAACAAGATTTTTTTCCATAATTCACTTGTTCTTCCTTGCAATAAAAGAATACATCAAATAGAACTTAAGAATAAATATTCTAGTAGAGAAAAGGATATTTATTACACTGACAGTGACTGACTTCATTATTGCTATGAATACAGAAAAAGGAATTAAAGCAGTTTGGAAGCAAGAATGAATGAAAGAAAGACGTGATATTTGAAGTCTGGAGTAGGCTCTAAAGTTTGGTTATGGAACTGTTTTAAGTTTTTTTATCAACTGGGAGAAATATATATATATATATATATAATGGATTGAATTGTGTCCCCCCCCCCCCAAGGAAAAGATACATATAAATCCTAACCCCTGGTCTTGTGGATGTGATCCTATATGGAATTAGGGTTTCTAAAGATGTTATTAGTAAAGATGAATTAAACATAGATTAGCGTGGGTCCTAATCCATTATGACTCATGTCTTTATAAGAAGAGAATATTTGGACATAGGCAGTAGGAGACAGTCAAAAAGAAGACAGCCATATGATGGAGGCAGAGATCAAGTTATGCCACAGATAACCAACAAGCTGTCACCACAGATTTCAGAGAAAGCATGGGTTTACTAACACCTTGATTTAGGACGTCTAGACTCCAAAACTGTGAGACAATACATTGTTATTTATGGCCATCCAGTTTTAGCAGCCCCAGTAAACTAAAACATAACACTTGTTCATGAATGTACACACACACACACACATACACACGCACACACACACACATTGGTAAATTCCAGGGAGAGGAAGGAATCAGCAATAATCATATAGGCATCTTTTAGCCAGAAGACCTCAAATATAAAGAGCAAGAAGTTCTAATATTGTGTGTCTAGTACAGGATCCAGGAATTTGCATATTCTACAAAATTCCAAGGTGACTCTAATGGCTATTTCCATGGGCCACACATGACAGAAACCTTTTTGTAACATCTATGTGTGTTGAGGGTGGGGTTAGTATTCAGTGTTCAAATGTTAAAGGGAGTGCAAACAGATCTTTTGCAAAACAAAAAGAGAGAGAGATTGATTTTCTTTCCTATTCCCACTTATACGCCAATCCATCATTTTTGTTTTCCAGGATAATCTTCCTAAAGCACACATTTTGGTACCTATGATGGCTCCCAATTTTGGAAGATGAGGGGGGAAGCAATTCCAAATCCTCTAAAAGTCATTCAGGTGTTCTCTTATCCTGTTTGATATTGAGGCAAGGAAAATTCAGATTCGAAGTGTTTAGTCATATGAACAGATATCATCATCGAGTTTCAAACTGTGACAGTGACATGGTTTTTTTGCATCTGTAGCAAATATACTTATATTTCAAACATGGAACTTAAAAGGAAAGATCTAGTGCATGCATATAATAACAAATTTAAGTAACTTGCAAATATTCTTCTTTTCTTTTCCTGTATCCATCATTCACAAAACCAACTGCCTATCTTAAAGCTGTCTTATGCTTTAAACATCAAGTAGCTTTTGGAGGCTTTTATTTTTGGCACTGTTTAAGGCTATTGTGGAGTGTTGCTTTCCATTAATATTTCAGAATGAGTATCACCAATTATTAGTGCAGATGGCTGAAGATAGAACACAATTCAAACACACACACGCCTCCACTTACCCAATTACTCTTCTTACATTACTGGAATAAATGTTGTATTGTAAAGATATACAAATGTGTCCAATAGTCATATTAATATGTTTAACATCTGTTCTCCCAATTTTTATTTAGAAAAGATGGGGAGAAACAGCAGCTAGCAACAGCCTGAAAATTAGTGTATATTCCACCACCTTGATTGCACCACATCTGAAAATGAGGGAACCCAGGACACTCAGGCAGTGGCTGTTACTATGTGGCCTGATCTAAATTAAAAAACAAAGAAACAAACTCCAATCTAAAGGTAAATGTCCTAATAGACAGGTATAATGAAAAACAAGTCACCCAAGCAACTCCTGTCTGACACAAATCTTCAAGATTCAGAGTAAAGGAATTTTAAAAAGCTCAAATCAATCTGTCAGAAACCTACTCATCATCCACTCAACTCACACTGAAAATAACATCAGAAAGCCATGGGAGTCTGGGAGAGCTAAGCAAAATATATCCAGTTGGTTATAAGTCTTGGCTGTAAAATGAGATTTCAGAGGATACTGAAAATTTAAATGTGATTCAATGAGTTGAGAACATATGATCCACACAGTGTGCTTGTCTACGGGGAGCCAAAAGCAAATTGGTAAAATGAACTCAGCCATGTTAAGTAGAAGTACACTTGTCCACCACCAAAAACAACTGCAAACTGCTCACTTGTTGCTGGCATGTTTCTATGTATATATTTTTGTATAGTGAATTCTAATTGACCCAGTAGTCATCTTCACATTACTGGTTGAGCTACTGAGAAGCTGTCAGATTGGATTTTCCAATCTGAGAGACCTACATGATATTTCAACTTAGCTTGTTTTGTGAAGTACTTACACCTCAGTAAATGCCTCTCCTGTTGATTCTTTTTCCCTCATATGCGCAGAGAGAAATGAAAGCAAAACAAAAGTCTCATCAAACTAAATGTCAAAGTGGATTTCATGGAGAATAATTCTGTTCCTGATGTAAGGCATTGAGCTGGAACTATTCCTATAATTGCTACTAATATTCAGATAAATTATTTCCTACATTTTTGTTGAAATAATATTTAATTGAGCCCCAAGTGTCTGCTATGGACTCCTGGTAGGTGGGAAACAAACAAACAAAAAAACTCAATGATACAATATTTTTGAATTCAGATATCTTAAAATAAGTGTGAAAAAAATCAAGTGTAAATTATAAAGCACCGGACCTTAAGATAGCTATGAAGGGTATTATAATAAAGATCGTTAGGGTGCTGATGATGGGGGAAAAGGTATCTGAGGTTCAGGGTAGGTTCCATGAGAGCATGAGATAGTATTTTCCAAAGGCTATCTGAGTTTGGATATGAATTGAATAAAGAAATGAAAAGATGAGCAAAGATATTGTGAGTCAATATACTGGTTTTAAGGAGATTGGTCATGGATTTGTGCTGACCAACATTTTTAGTGTGTTTGAGAAACAGCATGCAGTAGAAATTGAGCCGGAAATGTGGAAATATCGATTGGTGTCAATTTGTGAAGGGGTGTAAATATGCTAACAAGTCTGAATTTGTCTTATGAAGAGAGCTCTGGGACAAAAAGAAGGATACATTTCAGGGGATAGAATCTGGGGAGAGAGTTAGGAAATGCAAATGGTTTCAGAAAGAGGCTCTCTGAGGGCCAATACAGAGTAAGACAGTGGCAACAATAATGGAAAACATGCAAACATGAAAATATTGTGCAGAAGGAAGAAACAGGACTTGACAACCAAGTGGCTATGACAATATGGAAACATTTGATTCATTGAGATTCCTGGGGAGGGCACACTGCTCTGGTTGGACCACTCACTAAGAAGCAGGCCTGTGTGGGGTGTGGAAGCTGAATGTGGAGGAGAGATTCCCAAACCCATGCATGGGCTTGGAAGAGGTCTGAGTGCGAAGAGTATGCCAACAGGGTACGGAAGCTCATAGGTTCCTGAATTGGTCTCTTTCATGTGACATCCTAAAATCGTCAGGAAAAGGACTGTATTCTCAAGATTTTTTATCTGAGCAGATTTTCAGGGGGTGGGGAGAGGAACCAGTGTAAGAGGAAACAAAGATGATTTATGTAGAAGAATAAGCAGAGTTGGAGAAGCCTGAGGAAGTATGCTCTGGTATTAGAACAAAGAGTTGGGAGATAATTATGTGAGTGGGTAGAAGAGAATTCAAGTGACATTCACATCGATATACAAGAATTAGGGAAACCCATTTGACTTCTCAGTTATTTAGATATGAGCGTAAGGAACAAAACGGCTCAGAGGATGACTCATATTTTGAGATGAAGATCCTGGAAGAAAAAGATGATAACTTTTTAATAAAGGAGAAATAATGTCTAGAGAAAGATGTTGGAGTGAGAGGAGGAATGTGTTGAGTTTGAAGTTGTGGCAATACATCCACAAATAATGTCCAGGAGCTGGAACTCCAGATAGAGTCTCTGGATAATGACGCATATTTGTAAATCATTTGCATGAAGGTGTCAGATAACACTGATGGAAAGTAAGAAGAACAGATGGCAGAGGATGGAACATTGGAATTAATCCAACAAATGTTTATTGAACATGTACCACATATCAAGAACTCGTCCCCATGCTGGGGATACAGCAGTAAACAAAGTAGACGAAGTACCTTTTTTCATAAGGAATGTGGCTGGTTTGGAAATGGGTGAAGAAAATGATTTAGTAAGAAGAGACAGCAAGAGGAGACGAAATGTAGCAGTCTTAGTAAAACAATGTACAAGAGCAAGGCACAAGGGAAACACATATAAACCTTGGGTCAAGCACAAGAGAGAAATCACGTCTCACCCACATTTTAGAAAGTGTGATAAAGTATCTTTATCAAGTTACTTAACATTACTGGGCCCTAGTTTTCTTTCCTGTATAAGGGGAACTCTATTTGATTTATTGTTAGGATTAAATAAAATATATATATATTGAACATGTTACTCATGGTCAGCACTCCATCCATATCGGTTTTTTCTTTTAATGGTTTCCTGCCTCCCTCATTACCAAGTATGCTGGTTTGAAATGATGTATGGACCCTAGAAAAGCCATATTTTAATCCTAATCCCATTTTGTAAAGGCAGCCACTTCTAATCCCTATTCAGTATTGTATGTTTGACATTGTAATCAGATAATCTCCCTGAGATGTGATTTAATCAAGAGTGGTTGTTAAAATGGATTAGGTGATGACATGTCTCCACCCATTTGGGTGGGTCTTGAGAAGTTTCTGGAGTCCTATAAAAGAGGAAACATTTTGAAGAATGAGAGGTTCAGAGAGAGCAGAGAATGCTGCAGCACTGTGAAGCAGAGTCCGTGAGCCAGCGACCTTTAGAGATGAAGAAGGAAAATGCCTCCTGGGGAGCTTCATGAAACTGGAAGCCAGGAGAGAAAGCTAGCAGATGATGCCATGTTCACCATGTGCCCTTCCAGCTGAGAGAGAAGCCCTGATTATGTTCATCATGTGCCTTCTCACTTGAGAGAGAAACCCTGAACTTCATCAGCCTTCTTGAACCAAGGTATCTTTCCCTGGATGGATGCCTTTGATTGGACATTTCTATAGATTTGTTTTAATTTGGGACATTTTCTCGGCCTTAGAACTGTAAATTAACAACTTTTTAAATTCCCCTTTTTAAAAGCCATTCTGTTTCTGGTATATTCCATTCTGGCAGCTAGCAAACTAGAATACCGAGGAACACAATGGAACATGGATGCCTCCACATCTTTACATGGCTTGGCTTGGCACAATGACTTCTTACTGCTCAGAGTATAAATTTTAAAAATCTCTATGGTGACTTATAAGAATCTGCACACATCTCCTCAGCCCTGATTGCCCCCACTTTTTGCCTTGCTCTATGTTAACTGTAGTGACACTGACTTTGCTGTGCTAACTTAAGCACATGCCATTCTTAGTTGAAATACATTGCCTTCTTCAATTCATTGCTTCCTGGATAATTCAGATTGGTGAATAGAAGTGAAATCTTAACCTTCACTTCTTCAGAAGTCCTGATTCATGGACTAGGTCAAGTCACACACAGCTGTATTCTCTCTTCAGGCTCAATTCTCCTCTGTAACATCTTTTATGGATGTAATTAAATCATTAATGGCGTGTTTAAGAGATAAATGTCTATGCCCCCTACTAGGACATAAGTTCTACAACTGTCTGTGGCCCAGTTAAATTAATGCATAGTCACACAACAGATGTTTGGCTTACACCTGCTGTGTCTTAGTTTCCTCAGGTTGCAATAACAAATTGTCACTCACTGGGCGACTTAAAACAACGAAATCTATTGTCTCACAGTTCTGGAGGCCAGAAGTCTAAATCAAGGTGTGAAGAGCCATGTTCCCTTTGTGCTTTTAAGGAAATATCTCTTCCATTCCTCTCTCCTAGCTTCTGATGATTGCAGGCAAATTTTTTGGCTCTTTTTGGCTTGTGGACACATCACTACAATCTCTGCCTCTGACTTAACATGTGTTTTCTGTGTTTGTGTGTCTGTGTCTAAATTTCCCCCTTCTTATATGAAGACCTATTTTCAAATAAGGTCACATTTACAAGTACTGGACATTAGAACTTGACCATATCTTTTGGAGGGATGCTATTCATCATGCAACAATGCCTAGTAAATGATTGTTAAATAACTGGATGAAAAACATAGATTTAATACATCAGAATATCTGTGTAAATACAGTCTTGGCTCTCTCTTTGTTCAGAAGCAGAAGGGCAGATTATAAAAACAGCTCATCCTTCACAATGTTAACTTCGGTGTTTAGGTCTGTGTCATAATGGCAGTCCTTCTAGTAATTTTGTTATGTGTCTGTCCTGGTTTGAAAGATTTATGTACCCTAGAAAAACCATGTTTTAATTCCAATCCCATTTTGTGGAGGCAACCTTTCTTTTAATCCCTATTCAGCACTGTAGGCTGGAAACTTGACTAGAGTATCTCCAGGGAGATGTGACTCACCCAATTGTGGGTATTAACTTTGGAGTAGAGGGAGATGCAACTCCACCCATTCCAGGTGGGTCTTGATTATTTTACCGGAATTGTATAAAAGAGGAAACATTTTGCAGAGAGCCACAAGAACCAGGAGAGCCCATGCAACCAGAGACCTTTGGAGATGAACTAATACACCCTGGGGGGAGCTTTGTGGAACAGGAAGCTAGGAGAGAAAGCTAGCAGACATCACCATGCTCACCATGTGCCTTTCCACTTTCTCTGAAGTTCAGAGAGAAACCCTGAACTTCACTGGTCTTTCTTGAGTGAAGGAAACTTCTTGTTGGTGCCTTAATTTGGATATTTTTATAAACTTCTTTAACTAGTACATCTTCATGGTCTTAGAACTGTAAACTAGCAACTTAATAAATTCTCCCTTTTAAAAACCATTCCATTTCTGATATAGCACATTCTGGCAACTAGCAAACTAGAACAGATTTTGGTATAGGAGAAGTGGGATGCTGCTGCAGTTTGCAAATACCAAACATGTTGGAATAGCTTTTTAGATGGATAGGGGGAAGATTTTGGAAGAGTTGTGTGGAACTTGATAGAGAAGGCCTAGAATGCTTTGAAGAGACTGTTGGTAGAAATGTGGACTCTAAAGATACCTTTGATGAGGCTCTAGACAGAACAGTGCCTATAATCCACAAATGTTTCTAAACATTTTAAATGGTTCTTTATGTGTTTAGATTTTACCAAATGTTACAAATATTATTATACAAATTTAATTCTTCATTATTGACGTAATATTTACTTTATTTTCAACAACTTACTTTCTCAACTCCAAGTTTTCTTCTCCCTGTATGTCCTTTCAAATCTTAGCTCATGGTCTTGTGATCTTTGTCTTTCTACATAGAAGATCATGACATTTTGAGTCTGTACCTAGCCAAGTACTTTGCAAACAGTAGACTTTTATGCTGAAGACTTTCATATGTTCACTTGATTGATTGGCTCTCTCTCCCTTGGACTTTACTCTTCCTTTAACAGATTTATGATATCCCCTTGGAAGTGCAAAGGCAATCACATACAATGTCCATCTTGGTATGCACAGCACCTAAGGACAGGAAGACAGTCTCATATCAAAGCAAAGTGTTTTCTGTTGGGATGCTGAGTTGTACTAATATTCTTTGATGGATTATTGCAAATGACTATCATATGTAGTCACACTTATTACCTTTAGTACACATAAAAATAAGCAATTTTATGATAGCTCAGCACAATAAATATGCTACTAAGCCAAGTAGCAATTTTTTTTTATCACTGTGTAGTGCAAAGAAATATACCTTACAAGCAAATGGACCTGAGTCAAACTCTGGTTCTGCCATTTTTTAGTCATGTGACTTTGGTGAAGACACTTATATTTCCCGAGCCTCAGCTTCATTTTCTCTAAAAGAGGTCTATATCTACTCTATGCATTTGCTGTTGGAATTAAATGAGATAAGATGAAGATTTAGCAGAGTTGAAAATGATCAGAAGCATTTTTGCTCCTCCTCCTTTCAAACAAGGGATCTCTTCTAGACTATCCTTTCCTTCATTCTAGTTGTTGTTTCTGAATTTCTTTTACTGCCCTTCACTTCCAAATTTATATCTCTGCAAAGATATCATAACTTAGAGATATGCTCTTACTGACTTTCTTTGTATGATGTGACTATGTGACATTCTCTGTCTTCTATAGTAGTAGTACCTATTGAACTTTGATTGATGTTCATATGCAGCAATTATTTAGTTATTCAAAATTCAGGTTTTTATTAGTAACTTTCTGTTGAATCATTGAATCAGGAATGGATAAAATAGAGAGGTTGGGTTATGGGAAATAGAGTAATCAGAGTCCTGAAAACATTTCTGAAGGAAAATATTTGTCTATCTGTGGATTGAAGAGATGGGGTGTAATCTCAGTTTGGAGACAGGGAAATCATTCATCTGTCAAAAATAAATATTGCTAATAGGAGATCGTGAGGAGCAAACACTATCAATCACTCAAGTAAGCTTTCTTTCTTCTTTATATTTGTACCCCCCCCCCAGTGCCTAGAGTAGGGCCCAGACACTCACCTAGGTACTCAATATTACCGTGCTGTTTGACTGAAATATATTACATTTATCTATTACAAACCTGTAACTTTGTTATGTAAGTTGATTGCTGCTCTATTTTTAAAATTAGAGTTCTCTCAGTAGCTGAGGTTAGATATATTTTACATAATCTTCCCAACTAATTAACCAGTACCACATATGCTTAAGAATTAAAACATTAAGTTCACATCTCCAGAGTAAACATACTTCTATCTCCACATCCTTTAATCACAGTTGAAATGCTTTTATTAATTAAGCTTCAAAACATATCCCTTATTATAAGCAATAGTGGATTTGGTTCAATGGGAAAAGTTCATTTGGCAGGCTGAAATTAGGTGGTTTGATGAACTGATCCATATTGCAGCGAGATAAAGATAGATCTTTGAAATGTGTGAACAATGAATCCATGATCCCAGATTTGAGAAAACTTCTTTAGATAACAACCTCAACAATGACATCAACACAAAAAGAAATCTACAACTTTTGATAAAATCATCTACAAGAACCACGAACACTACAATCATTTGGGCTATTAGAATGAGCATTGTGCTAAATACTTTATATGTATTTTCTTGTTCACCCTTAACAGTTCTTTAAGCTAGATATTATTATCAGCTCTAATAAAAGAAGAGGAAATTGAGTGTTAGTGAGTGCATCACTGAATGTAAAACAAACAAAAAAATACTTCCATGTGCTCTCCATTTCTCTCACCTACCAGAGCAGTAATATCTCCAATAAACTTGGGCTAATGAGCTAATGATTTAACTTATTGTGTTAATTGAAGTCTTAATTAATTCCTCTCTATGGATCAGCATAGCAATGACTACAATGAATAAGAGTGGGATGAGAATAGGTAGGGAAGAGGTCTGAGACTTCCGGAAAAATTCCTTAAGGCAACCAAGTGCATGAATGGAGAGTCAGGACATGAGAAAGACAGCATATGAATAGAATATTGAGAACCTTAATGGGAGAGGCTATTAAGTAAAAGCACATTAGACTGTGAGTTTTGCAAAGACTGTATCTGTCTTACCATCTTTCTATGCTCATTTCCTATCCCAATATCTGGAACTTAAGAGGAACTCAATATTTCTTTGCTGTACTAAAACAGACTTTATTATTTTATTATCCTCGCCCTATTATATATAGAGTGGTTTCAGAGTTTTGCAGTCACATAGTCACTTGTGACAAATGGAACTTATTTAATTTTCTCATAATATCTTGATTTCTGCTTAGACTCTCCATTCTGCTTAATAGCAAAATATTTAATTTAGTTACTTCCATGAATCACTTCAAATTCAGTGATTTCTTCTATGTCATTTCAGATTTTAAAATGTCTAATTTATAGATAAGAATGAGGCCAATCAGATAGGGATAAAGGTAATACAGAACACAAAGGTAAGGAAGACATTGTCTTTATTTTAGAACCTCATCTACTCTTTCAGACCAAAGGAAGAAAGGTTTATTTTGTCCAGAACCTAAATTTTCTATAGTACATAATCTAATGCAACCTGTCTGGACAGATCATTTAAACAATCCAAACACAGGAATCCCAGAATAAGAATGAGGGCCTTTAGTCCTGTATAACTTAATGTAAGCCTGGATACATCACACAGTATATTAAGCACATAATCAAAAAGTATTGACAATGTTCTTTAGGGATGGGAGAAAAAATATGAAACTATTAAACTTTACCACCGGGGAACCTTAGATACTGTGCCAAGCATTATAGACACCCAAATCAATAGACCAAGCCCTTGATCTTGAGGCTTGCTCTTGTGAAGTTTATGCATGTAGCAGAGAAGCTCAGCCTACCTGTAGGTATGCCTGAGAGTTACTTCCAGAGACCTCTTTTGTTGCTTAGATGTGGCCTCTCTCTAAGCCCAACTCTGCAAGTGAAATCATTGCCCTCCTCACTATCTGGTACCTGACATCCTGGGGTGAAAGTCTCCCTGGTGGCATGAGAGATGACTCCCAGTGATGAGCCTGACCCTGGCACCTTGGGATCAACAATGCCATTCTGACCAAAAGGCGGAAAAGAAGTGTAACAAATGAGGTATCAGTGACTGAGAGAATTCAAATAGAGTTGAGAGGCTACTCTGGCACCACTCTTACACAAGCTTCAGTTAGACATTGCTACCTGTTATTGCCAACCCCCAAGAAAAACCATTCCTGCCGATCCTAAAGAACACCTAAGGCACTAGGGTCACTTTCCAGAAACCTACAATGTCCAGATGAGTCCCTGGACCAGGTAAGTCCTGTAATATAAAAAGACCAGCCTCTCCAGAACATCAACTAGTTCCATCCCTCTATCCCATATGATCGACAGCTCCACCCAACAGGAAAAAAATTATAATGGGCATAACCCAAATACCCCTAAAGAGTAGGAGAAAGTTCAAAGATGATGGTGGAGTTATACAGAGAAGGTAGCCTTAACAAGTGAGTATGAGTGCTGAATCATTATATTGATATTTCTTTTAGTCTCCAGTATCTTCGAGCAGCTAGAAGTAGAAACCTAAAATTGTGGAATTGTAACCCATAACAAACTCTGAAATCTGTTCTGACTAATTGTTTTGATGTGCTTTGACATTTATTGCTTTTTTGTATATATGTTATTTTTCACAAAAAAGAAAAAAGTGAATAGTGATGATAAATGCACAGGTATATGATGATATTGTGAACCATTGCTTGTATACTTTGAATGATTACATGATATGTGACTATATATCAATAAAATTAAAATAATTTTAAAAATCAAAAAATTTTTAATTTATAACTTTTCCTTTTCCTCTTTCCTGTGTTTATTGTTATACATAGTTGATGGGGCAGAAGACATCATTTACAGGTGCCTAAATACAAGCACCTGTATTGTTGGTTTTTTTTTTTTTCAAATCTTTCCAAACTGTATTCAGAAAAGGACTTATCTATTTCATATCCCTCAATGATTCTCTCATAGTATTGATGAAAGAAAAGCATTTCATGTAGTTCAGGATTTCATAGCTTTATTAAGAAATTCATGAATCAGGCATGAATTTCTTACTTCTTAATTAATGAATTTCTTACTTAATCCCATTAAGGAAGTAAAAGTGAGCTTCACCAAGGGAGTGAAAAGGGAAAGCTCACATAGAGCCAAAGTGGAAGCAAGGGAGGAAGTGTTCTGACTGGCTATGTAAAATGGATTCCATTTTACATAAGAAGGGGTCTTACGAAGTGGGGATTACTATAGTATACTGATTACTATAGTATACTGTCCATTCTAATAAGCTCTGTCTACCTAAAGAAAACTAGCTTTATCACCAGGCATTGCTTATCAGTGATCCTATGGGGTGTGTCCCATTTTCATGGAAAACCCCTGCAGGCCAATCATTTTCATCTTCTGGAAAAGTCCTTCTCTGACAAGGGACTTCCCCTAGCAACCCCAATGCAGGAAGCCATTTTATTAGTGTTATTATTAACACTATGGAGAGCATGCCCTCTCTCTCTCTCTCTTTTCTTCTCTGTCTCCCTCTCGCTCTTCCTGTTTTATAATTCAAATATCTTGGTAAGAAGTACAGGTAAGGAGACACAAAGCCTGAAAATATCTTGAACATTGTTCATTTTGGATGCTTGTTGAGGTCACCTGATAGAATTGGTAAAATCGAAAAAAAAAAAGTGGTCAATAAATTTAACACAGATATATCTTTGTTTCCTGAGGACGTTACTTCACAATTGTTAGTGATTAGAGCAAGCAAGCATTTAAAATTATCTCTGAAAAGTTAAAGCATCACTGGTTATGCTGAAGAGACCAAAAATTTATACTAATTGCAGAGTAGAAAAAAAAGTAACAATTCTGAAGTCTTGCAGAAAGATACTTGGGATAAATTCTACAGAAGCACAATGTTGTACAAAAGTTAAAGAGTGCTGTATTTGAAGACTTCCATCAAATTAGATGGGAGGAAAAGTGATGTTCCCTGGAAAATGACATTGGATTCCTCAAAAAACGATGATTTGCTGCAGAGTTCATCCATCGTGGCAAAGGTGCATGTGCATGATGTGAATAAATTCTTTTAGGAACCATGAGGATGGGTAATCTATATTTCTAAATTACTCTAGTATGGGGTTGTAAATGTGCATGTGTAATTAATGAATTAAATATTATCTTAAGTGGATATTTGAGGATTTCTATATCCATAAATGTTTTGTATTCACATATTTAAATTGAGTAAAATGCATTTTTAAAAAATTATCTCATTGGGAAAATAGGGGAATTGATTCATTTTGGGGATTGCCTTGTGTTTGGTTAATTCTGGTGATTCTCAGTAGGTGCTAGTTACACTGACTACTTTCTGAGAAGTAAAATTATAGAGTTTAGGTTCTTGACTATTATCACTCTTCTGTATGAAGAACTGCTGAAGCATCTGTACCTCTGGCCTCCAAGTGCTTGATCCACATCAACACCTTTGACAGACCTCTATAGATATTCTTTTCATTATTCTATCTCTTTTGACTAATATTTGCACTTCAACTGAGTGAATTTCAGGCTGGCTTCCCAACTTACTGCTAAGTCATGGAAGATAACTTGTCTTGTGATGGAAGTTGTCTCTGGGATGATATATCTTTTCAAACTTCCATATTGAAAGTAGGATGTAAGTATCCTCTGCCCTCAGAATCTTATGTGGAAGTGAGGGTTTCAATATTGTCCTCCTTAAAACTTCAGCCTGAGGAGGGGACAGCCTGTTCCACTTGGATTAAATTCTAGCTTTCTCTGTTAACACTTTTTCCATCCCCTCATTTCAAAAATTATTTGTCCTTTATGATGGTATATTCATTTTGTCATTCTTGTCTCATTACTTTCTAGAATCTAAGACTCAATCTTAGCATGGTTAAAAAAAAAAAAAGAAAAGCTAGAGCTGTATGATTCTCGGTGGGATGTAATAAAATACACAGAATCATCTATGCTTTCAAAGAAAATTGAGACTAAATTTTATCTGCCCCTTAGCTTTAACTAACTTTCAGTTTACAGAAATTATAGAGGGAAGAGGAACAAGTTAAAGATATCTCAATGAAGCAATTAGCCATATCTGCAATGTGCTTAATGATATAGGATAAATTATTCCAGTTCTTTTTTTCTTCCAACAAATAGCTTAAAAAAGAGGTGTGGGGAGCATGATGGACAAGGACTTCTATGAAAAAAGGAAGAGTAGGGAGCTCTAGGACTCAGCCCTTCAATCAAAACAACTATTAAACATGTAGGAACTGTCTTAAACAACTACTTTGAAACTCTGGAGGCCAGAAGAACACTCTACAGTAGCCAGGGAAAAGCAGGAAGAAGAGGCTGATAAATTGTAGTAAAAAACAGTAGTTTACTGCTCTTTCCTTGTGGTAGTTACCAACAGCCACCCCCACTCTCAGGGCAGGCTGCAGTGGGGTCTACCTCCTGGCTAGCTTGCTGGTGATGGAAAGAGATGTAAATATCTTCTGCCTCAAAAACAGGGGTGGGCAGTGCTGATCACTGACCATGAATTTTGGTGAGCAAATTTGGATCGGTGGGGGCCTGCTCTGAGAGCAGATATTATTTCAACTCGCCCCAGACAAAGGTGGTGGTAGCCATTGTTTTCAACCCCCTATTAGACAAATGCAGTCCCAGCCATTGTCACAGCCTCTCCAGACAGGGCTTGAACTGGTAGAGATTTAAAGACAGAGGGCATCCTCAGAACTGCCGGGGACAGTTAGCTGAAGGGCTACATATGTTGGGCATGCCAGGAGAGCTCAGCTTTGGGAATTCATTACAGAAACTCTAGGCATTCTTCCTGATACCCTCCCCAGGGCACTTTGGATTCAGTATGTGCCCCACTTGCAGGTCCCTGACTCTGTTTTGCTGGGAAAGACTGATTTGGGAAAATCATCTCTGAAGTGCCCCTCCATCCACAATTTGCCCTCCAGATAAAAAAGAGCTTAAGACAATGAAAGGAGTTAAAGAAATTATAGAAGTGGACAGTTTGGGACTAAGGCTTGCTGGTTTCAGACATCCAGGAGAGGTCTGTAACCTGGGAAATAAAAGTGACAGCCAAACTGGTGTAAAGGGGAACTCCAAAATAACTAACAAGCAAAAACCCAGGACAAGACAGAGGCCCAGAAAGACAAGGGAAATCCTACATACTGAATTTGTCTTGGGCAGACTTTCCTGATTGGAAGGCTGAAACTCAAAATATCTCTCTTATCATCAGCTGGTTATAAAACCAAGAAACAGACATCTCAGGGAATGAATCCCAGAGTTAACATTTTAAAATATTGAAATGTGCAATGTGCAACAAAAGAATACAATACAAACCAAGAAACAGGAAATGATGGCCATCCTAAAAGAAGAGGACAAAAATACAGAAAACACTAATAAGAAAGAAGAGAATGTGGACACACTGAACCAAATCTTTAAAAAATGACCTTAAAAGTGCTCAAGGATTGAAGGAGCTGAGATTGGGACATTTGCACACTGTGTTTATTGTGGTAGTGTTAGTGAATTACAATGGATGGAGGTGACCTAAGGGTACATCTACTGAGAAGGGGGAATTGTGGAGTGTACATACAATGAACTTGGAGTGGTAGTTAGAAGGAATGAAGTCGTGAGGCATGCAACTAGGGAATGAACCTTAAGGACAGTAAGTTAAGTGAAATAAAATAGAAATGAAAAGGCAAATATTATAATGTCTCATTAATATGGACTAACCATAATGCACAAACTCTGCATATTGAATTTGAGAACATAGGTTATCAGGTGAAGTCCTATTGTAAAGATTCCTAAATTGTAAGCTCTTACAGCAGTCACATCTATTCCGGAGTTGTAACTTTTATTTCTAAATTCTGAGATGCTGAGCTCTTTGTGTAGTACCTGGTTATTCCATGGAACCTTGGGTATTTGTGTCACACATGAGACACAGAGCTAAAGTTCTGCATCTATGAAAGTTAGCATTTCCCCAAACAGCAACTGTTATGAACACTGAAAAAGTGATCAGATGTCAATTGGAGATATGAATGAAGCTGAGCTGGGTAAGACTAAAGTAAATCAGACTAAAGGGTAAAGGATGATATTGACTGTTTTAAAACTCAACTTCTATGTGAGACCAAAGGAAGGGATATTTATTTGGTAAAAAATGTATATTTATGGTAGCACACCATCTAATTTAACTTGTATAGCCAGCTTTTTTGAACACCATAATTACACGGAACCATGAATAGGGAGTGAGATCTTGTTGGCTTGTACATGTTGGTGTGATGCCTTATTGTACCAGAACAAGCATGACAGATGATTATACACTATTTGCAAAGTTCCCTTGAGGGACTTGGAAAAAGGAGGAAGTATTAAATTTCTCTATCTGGAGGAGACCTGATAGTTTCACAAACATTTAGGATTTCCAATATAATGGAATAGACCCTTGATCTTGGGGCTTACCCTTATTAAACTATTGCTGTAGTGGTGAAGCTGACCCTACTTACAATTATGCCTAAAAGTCAACTCCAGGAATTCTCTTTTATTGCTCAGATGTGGCCTCTCTCTCTAAATAACTGTGCAAATTAACTCACTGTCCTGCCCCTCTACATGGGACATGACTTTCAGGGATTTAAATCTCCCTGGAAATGTGGGATATGACTCCTGGGAATGAGCCTGGCCCTGGCATAACGGGAATGACAAAGATTTCATGACCAAAAGGGGGAAGATAAATGAAGCAAAATAAAGTTTCAGTGACTAAGAGATTTCAAATAGAGTTGAGAGGTCTTTCTGGAATTTATTTGTATGTAATACATAGATATCCCTTTTCAGTTTTTGGTGTATCAGAGGTGCTAGAGGGTAATACCTGAAACTGTTTAACTGCAATCTGATAGCTTTGATTCTTGAAGATGATTGAGTAACTATAGAGCTTTTAAAGTGTGAATGTGTGAGTGTGACAACCTTTTGACTAATACCCCCATTATCCAGTGTTTGGATAGATGAGTAAGAAAAAAATAGGCAAAAATAAATAAGCAATAGGGGATATGGGGGCATGGAGTGATTTGGGTATTATTTTTTACTTTTATTTTTATTTTTATTATTTTTGGAGTAATGAAAATGTTCAAAAATTGATTGTAATGATGAATGCACAGCTTTATGATGACATTGTGAACCACAGATTGTACACTTTGGATGATTATATCTCAATAAAAAATCATTGAAGAAAAAAACTGCTCAAAGAGATGATGGCAAATAGAACTAGCTAAAGGATATCAGGAAAATAATGAATGAATAATATGAGAGTCTAAGTAAAGAGATAGAAATTTTACAGAGGAACCAAACAGAACTACTTAAGCTGAAGACCACAATAATCAAATAAAAAAATTGCCCGGGACCAGGGAGGTGGGGTGGGTTTCAAAAGCAGATTAGAACTGGCAGAAGAAAGAATCAGTGAACTTGAAGACAAGATACTTGAAATGAGTCAGACTGAGGAGCAGAAAGAAAAAAGAAATATGAAAATTGATTTCACTAATCCAGTTAGTGAAAAGCTCTGGGACATCATCAGGTGTACCAATGTATATGTTATGGGAGTCCCAGAAGGAGAAGAAAGGGAGAAAATGGTAGAAAGAATAGTCAAAGAAATAATGACAGAAAATTTCCCAAATGTGGCAGATATGTGAATATGTACATCCAAGCTCAGAGAATATCAAGTAGGCTGAAAATGAAGAAACATTGAATACAGAGGACAGAAAGTTCTGAGAGTTGCAAGAGAAACCCAGCATGTTACTGAAAATGAATTCCCACTTAAACCAAGTGTCAGTTTCTCATCAGAAACCATGGGGGCAAAATATGAGTGAGTTGAAATACTTAAAGTGCTTAAAGAAAACAACTTTTAGTCAAGAATTTTATATTCAATGAGGCTCTTTTAAAAATGAGGGAGAGATTAAGACATTCACTGATGAACAAAAACTGAGGGAGTTCTTCGCCATTACATCTCCCTTACAAGCGATGCTAAAGAGAGTTCTTCAGACTAAAAGAAAAGGACACTAGACCAAGGTACAAAGCAGCATAAATAAATAAAGACCTGTGGTAAAGGTAACCATTTGGGTAATATTATAATGATATTGTATTATATTGTTTGGTATATAACTCTGCTTCTTACTTCCTACAGGTGCTAAAATACAAATGCATAAATGTAATGATAAATTTATGTTTTTAGAAATGGAATGCACTAAGATATACATGGTATCAAGTACAAAAAAATGGTGGGGCACCAGAGAGATATAAGAAAAATATATACATGTACAATTGAAGTTAATGCAGTATCAAGCTAAATATGATTGCTATATGTTTAGGATGTTAAATTTTAACCCCATTTTAACCAAGAAGAAAATAGATGGAAAATATATCCAGATATAAATGAGGAGGCAACACATAACAACAAAATAAATATAAAAGTAGGCATTAATGGAAGTGAGGGGAAAAAATGTTGTAAGACTGAAAAAGCTAATAGCAAAATGGCAGAAGAAAGTCTCATATACTCAGTAATGACTTTCAGTAAAATGGAAGAAACCTTCCAGGCTCAAAGGTAGAGATTGACATAATGGAAAAGAAAATGAAAATATAACATAGCAAAACTTATGGGGGGCAGCAAAGGGAGTGCTGAGAGGGAAATTTATACTCTAAATGTTTATATTAAAAAAGAAAAAAGACTTCAAATCAGAGACTTAACCTCAAAACTGGAAGAACTAGAAAAAGAAGAGCAAACTAAACCCAAAGGAGCAGAAGGAAGAGAATAACAAAGATTAGAGAAGAGATCAATTAATTAAATAATCAAAAGAAGAGAGAATCAACATAACCAAAAATTATTTGAAAAGATCAATAAAATTGGCAAACTTTTACTAGACTGACAAAGATAAAAAGAGAGAGGATACAACAAATGTATACTAATAAATATCAGATATGAAAAGAGGGGGCAGTTCTAATAACCCTGCTGAAATAAAAAGGATTAGAAAAGGATACTACTAACAAATGCATGCCAATAAATTAGAAAACTTACATGAAATGAAAAACTTCTTAGAAACACACAAACTACCTACACTGGCTCAAGAAGAAACAGGATGTTTCAACAAATCATTAGTGAAGAGATAAATCAGTAATTAGAAACCTTCTAAAGGCCCAGGGTTAGATAATTCCACCAAACAATCGAAGAGAACAACTCCAATTCTGCCCAAACTCTTTCAAAATTTTGCATCTCAAAGACTTTATCATGAAAGTAATATGATTATTTATACAAAGGGAGCAAATATTTAGAAACCACATATCTGACAAAAGTTTAATACACAGACTATATATTAAAAAAAAACTCTTACTTATTCTGTGAGGCCAACATTACCCTCATACTAAAATGAGATGGAGATACAGACCAATAGCTTTTATGAATATAGAAGCAAAAATCCTCAAAAAATACTAGCAAATTGAGTTCAACAGCATATTAAGAAAAGTACACATGATCAAGTGGGATTTATCCATGCTAGGCAAATTTGGTTCAACATGGGAAAATCAATTAATGTAATACACCATGTTAATAGAATGAAGGGAAAAAAAACATGATAATCTCAATTGATGCAGAAAAGGTATTTGACAAAATTCATCACCCTTTCTTGATAAAAATACGTATAACACTAGGAATAGAAGTAAACTTCCTCAATGTGAGAAACAGATGATATCCTATTTAATGCTGAAACACTGAAAATCTCCAAGAAACAAGAAAAGGATACCCCTTATCACCACTGTTATTCAACATTGTATTTGAAGTTCTTGCAAGAGCAATTAGGCAAGAAAAAAAAATCAAAGGCATCCAAATTGGACAGGAAGTAGTAAGAATTTCTCTATTTGTAGATGATATGATCCTATATACAGAAAATCCTGAGATATCCAGAACAAAGAACCTAGAACCAATAAATGAGTTCAACAAAATGGTAGGGTACAAAATCAATAGCCCCCAAATCAGTAATATTTACACATACAAGCAATGAGTAATCACATGATATAATTAAGAAAAATATTGCATTCATAGTAACAACTTAAATAATCAAATATCTAGGAATAAATCTAACGAAGGATCTAAAGGACATGTATATAGAAAACAAAACATTGCTAAAAGAAATCAAAGAAGATCTAAATAAATGGAAGAGCATTCTACGTTCATGGATTAGAAGAATAAATATCATTAAGACGTCAGTACTACCCAAAGAGATTTATAGGTTCAATGGAATCCAATCAAAATTCCAGCAACCTACTTTGAGGAAATGGAAAAGCCAACAATCAAATTTATATGGGAGGGCAAGGGGCACTTGATAGTTAAAACCACCTTGAAAAAGAAAAATAAATTTGGAGGAGCCATACTTCCAATCTTAAAACTTTTTACAAAGCCAAAGTAATCAAAACTAAACGGTATTGGCATGATATCAGACATATAGAACAATGGAATAAAATTGAGACCTCAGAAATTAACCCTCATGCTTATGGACAACTGATTTTGACAAGATGGCAAAGACCTCTCAACTGGGAGAGAATAGTCTCTTCAACAAATGGTGCTGTAAAAACTGGATCTCCATTTGCAAAGAACAAAAAGAAGGAGGACCCCTATCTCACCCCATTTTTTGAAAAAACTCAAAATGAATCAAAAACCTTAATAGAATCAAAGCTATCAAACTGCTAGAAGAAAATGTAGGGTAGTGTCTTCAGGGCCTTGTTTTAGGCAATGGTTTCTTAGACTTTATACCCAAAGCATGAGTAACAAAAGAAAAAATAGATAAATAGGATCTCATTATAATTAAAACTTTTGCATCTAAAAGACTTTATCATGAAAGTAATATGACTACCTACACAATGGGAGCAAATATTTAGAAACCACATATCTGACAAAAGTTTAATACACAGAATATATAAAAAAAACTATTTTAACTTACCACTAAAAGACAAATAATCCAATTAAAGACAGACAAAAGACTTGACAGTCATCTCTCTGAAGGAGATATGCAAATGGCCAAAAAGCACATGAAAAGATGCTCAGCATCATTAGCCACCAGAGAAATATAAATCAAAGCTACAATGAGCTACCATTTCACACATATTAGAATGGGTGCTATTACAAAATCAAAAACAAACAAGCAAAAAAATAAATCACCCCAGAGAATAGTATATGTTGGAGAGGATGTAGAGAAATAAAAACACTCATTCATTTCAGTTGGCAATGTAAAATGGTGTAGCTTCTGTGGAAGACATTGGTTGTTCCTCAGAAAGCTAAGTTTAGAGCTACCATATGACCTGGCATTCCTACTAGCAAGTATATATCCAAAGAAAATGGAAGAAGGGTATTTGACAGATATGTGCACACTGATGCCCATAGCAGCACTATTCACAATTGCTCAAAGATGAAAGCAACCCAAGTGTCTATCAACTGATAAGTGGATAACCAAAATATGGTATATACATAGAGTGGAATGTTATTCAGCTATAAAAAGGAATGAAGTCTTGATGAATATGACAACATGGATGAACCTTGAAAACATCAGGTTGAGTGAAATAAGCAGACACAAAAAGACAGACGTCTGATGTCACTAATTTGAAACAGTTAGAATGAGCAAACTCACAGAATCAGAATCTAGAATATAGGTTACTATGGGGTGGAGTAGGGATAAGGAATGAGAAGTTAAAGTTTAAAATGTACAGGGTTGATAAAAGGAGCATTGGACACAAGGCTTTCACAATCACACAGTCACATTGTGAAAGCTATATCATTATCTACCTTGTCAACAAACGAGTAGAACATATGGAATAAAAATAAATAATCGGGGGAACAAATGCTAAAATAAATTGGTTTGAAATGCTAGTGATCAATGAAAGCGAAGGGTAAGGGGGATGGTAGGTATAATCTTTTTTTTCTTTTCTGTTTTCATTTTATTTCTTTTTCTATTGTCTTTTTATTTCTTTTCCTGAATTAATGCAAATGTTCTAAGAAATGATGAATATGCAACTAAGTGATGATATTGTGAATTACTGATTATGTATGTTAATGTTTTATTTGGTTTGTTAATTTTTTAAATAAATAAATAAATTAATTAAAAATGTACAGGGTTGCTATTTGTAATGATGGAAATGTTTCAGCAGTGGATAGTGGCAATGGTAGCACAAAGTTAGGAACCCAATTAACAGCGTTGAAATATATATCCATGTGATTAAAAGGGGGAAATGTTGGACTGTATATTTGAGAGCAAAAATAAGTAAAAAAGAGGGGGGATTGTTAAAGATCAAAAGAAACTTGAGTGGCAACTAAATGCAATGTGGGATCTTGTTTGGATCCTGAATTAAACAAACCAACATTAAAAAAAACATTTTTGAGACAATCAGGCAAATTTGAATATAGATTGGATGTTAGAAAATATTAAGGAAATTATCGATAATTTGGCTAGTGTGATGGCAATGTATTTACATGAATAACCAAAAAGCATACAACAACAATAAAAAACACTTTAAAATATGTATCAAGTTTTTGGAGCTGGGTGATGCCTATTTTTCTGAACTCTGGTTTTGTAAGCATTTGAATATTTTCATATCAAAAGTTTAAAGAGTAAACCCTAAATCCAAGAAGTTAACATATGTGTGTCCATTCTAAATTTACTCTCATCACCCCCTGTTAACCTATGACACTGTCCCACCCCCACACCCCCAACTCTGTGGCAGTAAGGAGTAGGGAGGCTCAGGAATTCAGGAAAGAGAAAACAGTGATTAAAACTTCAAAATGCCACCCCACCACAAATGTTTTTCTTTTTCTTTCTTATGTACCCTAGACCTGGTTCAATTAAAAATAAAATAGTCCTAAACATTTTCTGTGGCTGAATAATCAGTCTACCTCACACCACTATTGTTTGCAGTTTATCAAATGCATGTAGATGTTCTTGTGATGGATTTTTAAACTCTTAATGTATTACTGAATTTTATAGTTGTTTGGTCACTATGTCTTGCCTCAATTAATAGCAGAAAATAAGTGGTGTTATGGGGAGTGTTCTAGTTTGCTAGCTGCTGGAATGCAATATAACCAGAAACAGAATGGCTTTTAAAAGGGGGAATTTAATGAGTTGCTAGTTTACAGTTATAAGGCCGAGATAATGTCCCAATTACAACAAGTCTATAGAAATGTCCAATCAAAGGTATCCAGGGAAAGATACCTTGGTTCAAGAAGGCAGATGAAGTTCCAGGTCTTTTTCACATCTGAGAAGGCACATGGTGAACACAGTCACAGTTTCTCTTTCAGCTGGAAGGGCACATGGTGAGCAAGGCATCAACTGCTAGCTTTCTCTCCTGGCTTCCTGTTCCATGAAGCTCCCCAGGAGGCGTTTTCCTTCTTCATGTCCAAAGGTCGCTGGCTTGTGGACTCTGTTTCTCATGACTATGTCATTCTCTGCTCTCTCTGAATCTATTCTTGTCCAAAATGAGTCTCTTTTATAGGACTCCAGAAACTTATCAAGACCCATCCAAATGGGTGGAGACATGTCGTCACCTAATCCAGTTTAATAACCACTCTTGACTAAATCACATCTCCAGGGAGATGATCTGATTACTGTTTCAAACATACAATATTGAATAGGGGTTATTTTTTTGCCTTTACGAAATGGGATTTTGATTAAACATGGGTTTTCTAAGGGACATATATCCTTTCAAATCAGCACAGGGAGGGTCACAACTTTTTTATTTTTACAAGGAATTCTCATGCTTGAAAAGGCTGGAAATCACTTATATAGACAAAGGCAACTGACAGAAGTCCTTACGTTTCCCCTCTAGGAGTTTGGACCTTGAGACAACAAGAACTTTGGAAGTAAATGTCCATTTTCTTGAGGTTTCTGCAGCGATCTGTACTGTATACCTGCATCAACTAGTTTTTCTGTTTGCAAAGTGCCTCTTCAGTCTTAGTAGTCCCAAGCTCCAGAGGATAGAGAGGTTTTCTTTGAATTCACATAATTCTACTGATTGTGTTGCAGCACAAGTAGAGGGGGGCAGTAAGGAACTTGATGTGACCTGCTATCCAGAGAATTCTTTGAACTTCCTTACCTGGCTTGCTCCCTGGCAACTCTTAGAAGAATATCCTTCTATCCTCCTCTGTGGGAGGCAGGATGAAAGTGTTTCAAGTGAAAAGCAGCTCTAGTCTGGGTTTCTTTGTATTGCCCAAACTCCAGTTCAGTAGTGGACCTCCATGGTGGAGCTTCTCTTCTGCTCCATGTGCCTGTGCTTGTGTGGCTTTCTTGTCATTTACTACCTAGTTCAGGATCTCACACCACCCATCTGGGCATTCCAGAAACAATCAGTTAGAGCAAGGGAGGGGACTCCAAATTCACTGTGAACTGATTGGAAAAGCACAAGATTAAGACTCAAGAAATCTTTATCCTGCTTCTGTATTCATTTCCCCCATTATTCATTGGTATGAGACACACAAATCTGTGTCCCCAAAACCAAACAAAACAAATGAAGAAAGAAAAGAAAGAATAAATACTGGTGATTCTTCCTTTTGGAAAGGTGGAAAGAGGAGCTAAAATTCAAGTTGAAACAATAGAAAAACCATGAAATGAGGATGGAATATGACATATTTTTTAAATGGGTGGAAAAAAGTTCTTTATGTAAATTGTCTCAAACTACACAGGGCTATGAATATAGATTATTTTTGAGATTGAGCTGAAAGTTGCTTAATTACTCAGTTCTTGATGATAATACTTTTTTGGACGTCTAGGTCTTTACCCTAAAGACAAGAGTAAAGGTATGTTAAAAAAAATTATAATTGTGCGCCAGGTATTTAGCTGGGATTGATATTTTTCTGTAACTTCTTATGCCTGCAACAATTTTATTCCCTGGCTAATAATAGGAGCCATTTCTGGATTTTATTGTGGAAAATGCTTATTTTTATATGACAGGACTTAATTTTGACTGCAAGCTCCTTTTGATGCCATATCCACATGAATTTATAAAATGATGACTCAAGAGAAAGTGAATTGGTTTGATTAAAGGAACAGAGAAACTAAAATTCTACCCCTTTCCATTTTAGATTTGGGCTAGAAGGCTGTCAATGATTGATTCATTTTGCTTTTGTCATTTTCTTATTCTGAATAAAACATGCAGCAGTTTCCACAATGGATTGAATAGTCCTCTCTGCATTTTCTTGACTCTGCCCCATGAACATATCATTACCAGTGTCTGCTGCCCTTGATTTAATACTTTGATACAGTATTTAGTTACCATGGTTTTAAACTCATTTATGTGACAACGCCCCCTTCTCCATGTCTTCCCACCCCGTTCCCTCTCTGGACTGCCCAATTTGACATGACCACAATTTAGGCCATGATCTTCATAACCAGGGAATGCCATGATGCTCTAACATTCGTCTTTTAGCCACAGGGCACACCAAGTGCCGCCTGCACCCAGTGCCATAAGGCAGCGCAGTACCCACAGGTTGATCCCTAGACACCGGGTCGATGATGCAGAAAGCCTCAGCCTCCGGGAATAATAGCAATCAACTCGGAAGCACCAGGCACCTGCTCAGTGCCGAGGATTTAATTCACATCGCTTGGTAATGCTCCTAAAATGAGGTCCCCAGGGATATGTTAAAATGTAGGACTTTTCAGAGAGGCTTATTGCTTTTCTCATCAGCTTCTATGTCTGCTTATGAATTCCTCAGGGGCTCCTCTTTAGCCACAGGACAGCATTTGCATAAAAAACAAGCCACTGGATAAACAAGACTTAATCAGTTACCATCCCTATTATCTCCCTCACATGGAACTTTGATGGATGTGCGGTTAGATGTAATTTACATATTGCGTGTGCCTGACCTCGTGCAAATTTACAAATTCCTTGCGAATTCACGTTTCTTTCCTCTTCCCCAGAAGGAAGCCCTCACCCTGAAGGATGAAGTGAATTATCAGTAAGCAGCACCGTTTCCCCTTACCTTCCCGGTGCACTGATTTTCCATGCCTGCTGCAGATAGTATGGTTGTGTTATTCCAATAATCGTGGGCACTTCTGGAAGTGGCTATTTGTGGTTAAATGTTACAAAAAGAGAGCAACACCAGGCTAAGTGTGTTCTGGCTGTTTTATTACCAACGGACAGCGCGAACCCTGAGTGGAACGGATTCCTGTAGGAAGCGATTTCCGAAGGAACTGGGAATGATTCCTCTTGTTTCCTTGAAAGAATACTAGAATAAATATGTATAAAATAACCAGAATGGCTTTGGAATCATACAGAACAGCATTCAAATCCCACCTTAGATATCTCTTAATTAGATGTAGAAATTAAGGAAGTTTTTAGTTTTATTTTTCTTATCCAATATGAGAAATAATTTCTTTTTATTTCATTGGACTTGAAAGTATAATTGGAAATCCTAGTCATTATAACTCATCTAACAATACAAAGATTTGTAAACAAGATATTTTATTAGTCACTCTCACAACCTTTTTCCATCTCTGCCCCCACCCTAAACACATATAGAAATAACCCATATTAGCTATATGATATCTATCCTTTATGCATCTAAAACTTACATATACACAGGAACATATAACTATTTATCTCAATTTTTTTTTTACTTAAAGTTTATGTTGAGAATTTTTGCAGAGAGGTCACACGGCACTGCCCAGTATATCAGAGCTATTAACAAGAAATCAGCTTTAGAACAGTTTTCCTGAGAGAGAAAACGTACCTACCCAGATCCTTTCTTTAGCTTTGGGAGATAAAAAATGGGCATGGGAAAAGTTGAGAAGCAGACTACAGAGATATGGTTGGGACAACACTTGAGACACAATATTCCAGAAGACCATCCTTGTTGACTGCATTAGACAAATTCACACCCTAGATGCACTTTTGACCTTGTCCTCTGATCCCAGATTGACCAGCCGGTCCAGTCTTCATTTTCCACAAGCAATTAGACAGCCACAGACCAAGGTCTTGTTGTGGGTTGTGTGTACTTCAAAAGCATAAAATTACTTCATGCATTTCATATGCTTTCCCTGCTGATTTACTAATGCTTCGTATACGAAAGAAATCAAAATGGGGAGTTCATGTCCCCAGAATGAAGGCACTGTTTTTCACAGACAGCAGATGAACTGCTGACTCTAATTAAGGCTCACAGCACTTGCCTTATCCTAAGCACATATGGATTTGGTTCAGTGAGGAAAGATGATTTGCCAGATTGCAGCTAAGAGGTTAGATGAACTCATTCAAACTGTAATGAGAAATGCACATACCCTCACTTGATATGTGTTTGCAATAAGATACTGTGAATTTCCAGATTCACAGATTTGTGCAACAAATGACAATAAAAACAGCAATATGTGCTGAGAAGTTATCATAGGCCAGGTACATTTGTAAGTGTTTTTCAATAAATCGTGTCATCTAATCTTTACTGAAACCTTAAGTATTAGATGCATTCAGTAACCCCATCTTTTTTTTTTATTTTTTTATTGAGAAATCTTCACACATATATAGTCAATCCAAATTATGCAATCAATGGCTTACAATATCATCACATAGTTTTGTATTCATCACCATGATAATTTCTTAGAACATTTGCATCACTCCAGAAAATGAAATAAAAAGAAAAAAGAAAAAACTCAGACTTCCCATACTCTTTACCCCTCCCTCTCATTGACCACCAGTATTTCAATATACCCAATTTTTGTTATCGCCCCTTATTACTTATTAAATTTTTATCCTTGTTCTTTTTTTTTTTACTCATCTGTTCATACCCTGGATAAAAGGACATCAGACATAAGGTTTTCACAATCACACAGTTACACTGTAAAAGCTATATAGTTATTCAATCATCTTGAAGACTCAAGGCTACTGGAACACAGCTTTACAGTTCCAGATACTTCCCTCTACTGCTCCAATACACTATAAACTAAAAAGGGATATCTGTATAATGCATAAGAATAACCTCTAGGATAACCTCTTGACTCTGTTTATATCTCTAAGCCACTGAAACTTATTTTGTATCATTTCTTTCTTCTCCTTTTTGGTCAAGAAGGCTTTCTCAATGCCACAGTGCTGGGTCCTTGCTCATCCTGGGAGTCCTGTCCCATATTGCCAGGGAAATTTACACCCTTGAGGATCATGTCCCACATAGGGGAGGACAGTGAGTTCATCTACCAAGTTGGTTTAGAGAGACAGGCCACATATGAGCAGCAAACGAGGTTCTCTGGAGAACCCCTATCTTAAAGCCTTTATCCAGTGTCACATCATCGTGAAGTAAAGGAGGTCCAGGTCAAACCCAGGCAGTCTGGCTCGAGGTCAAATATTCCTCTTTTTTGCTCTTTTGATTGTTAACTGGCCCAAGCTCACCAACTAGTAAGTAACAGAGATATTATCTCCCTCCACATACCCCAGAAGATCATGCACAACAAAGGGTAACTTTAAACCAAGAAAGTCCAGTAAAGTTGCCTAAAATGTTGATGTTCGGCCATTGGTTAGGCTCATTCATGAAATCCATAAATTAATTCTGCAGCCCTGTTTTGCTGGACAGGATTAAAATTTAAAGTCACTTCTTGCTGTAAATCTCCTTATTATCCAGTCAATGTCCAGTTAGGAAGGAGAAATCACACTAGTTATTTTACCAGAGATAATTTAATACAAACATTTACTAACCACTTAAAGGGGACTCTGAGGTATCAGGGAAGAAGTAAGTGCAGGAAGCAAACATAAGTTAGGATCCTGGAGGAGAAACGTTCAGAAGTGGGAGCCACACTGTGAGGAGGAGTTGCCAGCTGGCAAGTGCTGGTACCTGCAAACATTAGGAGACAGGTTTTAGAGTTGGAGAAAATGTCAAATAAGAACCCACTGCTGCTACCCACTGCATGGGTAGCAAGAATAATTGCTACAGTGGCATTGACAGAAATGAGGTACAAACAGAAAGGTGCAAGTTTTTTCTCTCTTCCAGAACCTTCCAGTCACCCTCCAGAGCAACCAGTGACAAAGTCTAACAGAAGCCAGGTTACAAAGCAGAAATCAGGCTTGCAGAGTTTCAGCACCAACTTCCCAAAGCTGAGTGTTGAAGGATAAGTTTGAAGCTGAGAGACAGTTGCTCAATAACCAGTATATTCAACTTAGACTACTGGCATACATTCAAATCTTCCACATAACTACAAAAAAATACTAAACTTTATGCTTCAATAAGTTGTAATTTCTTTCTTACCAAGATGCTATAAACTTCTCCCTAACACAAGGAGATACAAAGCCTTGATATCTTTATTCACTTTTGGGAGATCGCCACAGTGCCACCTGAATATTTTGCTACCTAAAGACTAAGTTTTAAGCTAACAACAACCAATAATTCTTACATAAAATAATAGTGAGGAGGACAAAAGAGAGATGAAAAAATTATTCCTTATGGGGTTTTGTCTCTCTACTGGCATGGTAACTTAAGTCTCCTGAAAGTAAAGTCTACAGTTTTAACAGGCCATCTATTTCAGATGGATGGGCTACCAGTCATCCATGAAATCCTTGTAATGCAGTGGCATCATGATTAATCAAATCAATCTAAATCAAACCTGTGATAGATTGTAATGAAGTGTCTCCAGAAGGAAGGGCCTTAGAGTACAAATAGTTGCTAAATTTGATCATTATTGCAGGAATTATGACAATAATATCCATGAGGTAATATAGTTATAATTGAATGCACTAGAGCACTTTCAGAGACACAGTGTTTGGAAATGCTTGGAGCCCAGCAAATATTGCCATGAGATGTTAAGCAAGCAAGAACTTGGAGAGAGCCAAGGGAAGCCAAGAGATGAAAGCCAGCCCTGGAGAAGCAAAGTAAAGAACCCCCATAGGAACAGAGGCTGACAGCAATGGAGTCCATGAGCAAGGGACCAGCAGATGCCAGTCGTGGACCTTTCAGAAGACAGAGGTGTTCCAGACCCATCAGCCTTCCTTGAACTTTCCCTGGATGCCTTTGTTTGGACATTTTTATAGGCTTAGAACTGTAACTTGTAACTTATTAAATTCACTTTTTAAAAGCTTTTCCATTTCTGGTATACCATATTCTGGCAGCTTATAAACTAAAACAGATTTTGTTACTAGAGAAGTGGGGTGTTGCTGTAGTTTACAAATACCAAAATATTGGAACACATACCCAATGTTTTAAATGGATAAGGAGAAGATTCTGGAAGTGTTATGAGGATTTTGACAGAGAAGGCCTAAATTGCTTTGAGGAGACTGTTGGTAGAAATGTGGACTCAAAGAATACTTTTGATAAGGCTTTAGACAGAAATGTTGAATGTGTTATTGAAAACTGGAAGGAAGGCACTCTTTGTAGATGGGTGGAAGAATTTGAGAGTAATTAAATTGCATACTTAGCAGAAGAAATTTCCAAACTAAATTTGGAAAATGCAGTCTGGCTGCTCTTTAAAGAGATAAATTGATAACTGAACTCTTGTATATAAAGAAAACAGAAACTGGTGTTCTGGAAAATTCTCTCTTCTCAAGTGAATTGGGCCCCATGTGAGGATTTATTTATTTTCAGCCATTACAGGACAATTGAAGATTTGAGACTGAGTTATCCAGAAAGGATTTATGGAGAGTCTTTTTGTCTGATGGGCATGATCCCAGGGTAGTGCATGGAAAAGCAGCAAGACTGTTGTGGGATCTGTATAAATGGAACCACTGCCAGTCTGGACCAACAGGGACAGAAAAGGAACACATTGAAGGAAAAATAACTTCAGAGGCAGAACCATGGAAGCTAAGGTCTGAAGCCAAGAATCTCAGGCCAGGAGAGACCTCCCATACACATGGAAAGGGTGAGTTGGTCCTGGAAGAAGAAAGTAGACCCTCTGTCTTGATGCTCGAAAAGAGCTATGCCACCTCAGGCTCTGAAGAGATGGAGCACATTCCTTGGGGATTGGGGAGAGCCTGGCTGCCATCCCATTGTTCTAGAAGGGTTGAGTGTGTGCCCCAGAGATGGTAGAGAGCCCAGGTACTGCCCTGATGCTTGGAGAGGGTGGAGGCAAGAAAAAGGTGGTCTCCCCAATGTCCTCCAAGGTTGCAATTCTCACCCCACTCTTGGTACCAAGTTGGGTTAGTACATGCTCTGAGAGAGTCCAGAGGCACTTCCTACCCTCAGACTGGAGTGATCCATTAACAAGAGAAATGTAAGTTTCCTTGTAAGATCTTAAGGCATCTGTCCTTTGTTGTCCAGTAGTGACTGTGGGAGATTCTACTATGAGATGGGCTCACTGATTTCAGTGGGGTATTGTGTTCTCAAAGCTGCAGAGACCAGGTGGCAACACTCAATTTCCAGAGACAAAGAGGACAAATTTACCCTAGTGGACAGCAGGGACAGAGTGGTGATCAGAATGCTTTCACCCACAGAGGTCTTTAACAATGACAGACAAGTCACAGTGTCCCTCAGAATGAAATACACAAGTAGCCTCCTAAAACATAACCTGTTGTACGTAAGAGGAAATTATGCAGGTCCAGTGGTCAGAATTTTTACTTGAATTTTCACAATGGTAACTCTTGGCCTCCCTTCCAGTTTCTACTTCTCAACTTGTTCACAGGCTCAACTTGATCTTTTCTGTATTCCATAAGACAGCAGGAACATATCTTTAAAACCATATTTCCTACTGTGCCCCTTCAAAGTCCCAGGCTCCAGACATATCCAAGTATCCCACCTCCACAAAAGATGCTCTCACAGCACCTTATTCTTTCATTGTTCCTGACAATTTCCTTTGTAATAAATACTTCCTTAAATTTTCGGCATCCTTTGAGCCAACAATACCTTGTATCTTTGAAGGTTTTACCCACCACCCAATTAAGAGAGAGCTATTTGTTCACCCCTGTTAACACTTTAATATCTTATATTTTTCATTATCTCTTCAACTAGAATCTAAGCTCCTTAGGGCAGGACTGTGACTGATAGTTCTTTGTAACCCCCTCAGCATTTAGCAGTGTGCCTTCTATTGCCCTTAGAATAATACTCAATGTTCCTTGTGGGGGTTGGTGGAATGAGTATTTTGAAGATTGTTTATGTATTTAAAAGCAGCAGTTTAGACTAGGTAAGTATAAAACACTGGAAACACTGAGCTTACTTCCTTTAACTTTAGGAAGATTGCTGAATTAGTATCAATATGAGTGAGTAGCAATATAGGTAATGGTTTTAAGAATAATTCTTAGGTTTAGCGTAGCTTTGTGAATATTCAGAATAGTATATTTAGTAATCAGTTTTACTTTTTACAACTTAATTGTGGAATATCCAATAATAATTGTGAAAATTATTTAATTACTAGTGCATTTTTCTAGCTTCTTTTAAAATGGCTTGAATGCTTAAGTAATTTATAGTGGGGGTGAAGATAAGGGAATGAAGAAAACTCTTAGCACATAGGGAGTACTTATTTTGAAATAAAACAAAAAAGAAAAGAAAACTTACATCCCCTCTACTCTTTGGGGTACCATGGAGATCATACTAAAAAGAATGTAATTCTATCCTTAAAACCCTTGGTGTGTTCTCAGTCACATACAGGATGGGGTCCAATTGCCTTAGCATGTCCTTTGTCTACTTCTCCAGGCTCATTTCCCATCACAATTTCCCCATTGCTGCTGAAAGACCCTCAATACGCCATTTTCTGCACAGCTCTTGCATTCCATTATATGTGCCAAGCTCTTAGCTACAATAGGCTCCTTTCTTGTCTCCATCTGGAAAATAATTAGTGATATACTATACCGTTGTCTAAAATAAATCCGGGCATCTCCCTCTCTGTTAAATCTCCCTTCATCTATTGTGCTTCCTTCTTAAATAGAGTTTACTGTCCCTCCCATCTCTTTTTTTCTCATGACATTTTGCATGTTCCTTGTTTTCAGCATTTATTCTACATCTTGATTTCCCTGTAAACATGGTGTAATCTCTTAAAGGGTAAGATTTTGGCTTCTTGGAGCTAGGTGATGCACAGTCTCTGGTACATGTATGCTTAATGAGTTTATCTCAACTTAATTCAAGTGATGGCACTGGCCCATATGAGAGCAATTTTACCTTTCAAATATGTTATTTTATATAAAAAATTCAATAAATATTTTTGACTCACTACCGAATGCACTATTCCACATTAGGCAGTATATAAATTAAAGTACAGAAAAAGTATAAGATATTATCTGTGTTCCTTAAAATGATCTCACACTTGATTATATCTAGGTAGTCTTCACCATATTAGAACATTTGAAATAGTTAAGAGCATTAATTTTTGCAAAATTAAATTGTGGTAACATCTTAAAATATTAATTATGCATATATGCAAGGAGAGTTCTGAGGCCTTTGCTTTTTGTTTTCTTTTTTTTATAATGAAGTTTTTTTTAAATTTTGAAATATAACATAATACAAGAAAGCAAAAAATTTCAAAGTATATTTTAGCAAGTAATTATAGGACAGATTTCAAAATTTGGTAGGGGTTACAGTTCCACAATTTCAGGCATTTTCTTCTAGTTGCCCCAAGACACTGGAGACTAAAAAGAAATAACGATATAATGATTCAGCAGTCAAACTCATTTGTTAAATCCTAACTTCTCTGTTATAACTCCTCCTTCATCTTTGATCTTTCTCCCAATCTTTAGGGATTTTTGGGTTATGCCTATTCTAACTTTTTTTTATGTTGAAAAGGGGTGTCGACAATATGGGATAGAGGGATTGGACTGGTTGATGTTCTTGGAGAGACTGGAACCTCTGGGTTTTAGGATTTCTCTGGCCTAGGACCCATCTGAAGGTTTTAGGTTTCTGAAAAGTAATCTTAGTGCATACAACTTTTACAGGATCTGAGATAGAGCCCTGGATGTTCTTTAGGGTTAACAGGAATGATGTTGGCTGGGGTTTGGCAAATCTTGGCCTGAAGCTTACATAAAAATATACTCCTGATTGCAAAATAACCCTAATGTGAATCATCCCATCTGCTATGCGTTTACCTCTCTCTCCCTGTAAAAACCTTAGGCAAAATTGTCCTGCTGAGACTTTCTGATCTTTGCATATATGGTATTCTCCCTATTGCAGTAGCCTGAATAAAATCTTCTCCTTACTTGTCCAGTTTTTCTCTTTCACAGTTTGGCATTGTGACTTGGATAAAACTGGAGGCCCATCTCTGGGCTTCTCCTCCCAGATACTAAGACTTCTTGAATGCTCCTTCTGTCATGCTCCTTCTCTGATGGGCAGTTCTCTGGCTGGCGATGGTAAGCCCGGCTTCTGATCCCAGTGCTCCAGTCCGCCTAGTATGGTAAGATTTGATTTTACTTCTTTGTTTGAGAGTTCTTTGGGTTTTGTTTATTGCCTGCTTTTGTTTAACCTTACTACCAGGGGAAACTGTTGATCCATTCAAAATCTCCTGTTGATTATAATTTCATCACTCTGGTGACAATCAATTCATTACCTCCAAATACAGCAGAATTTTACTAAGGATAACATAGAACCCTTTGGGCCACTTGGGATCTCCATGAATCTGTATATCTGTGGGACACTCTCAAATCATGGAGCACCAAAGTCTTATTTCTTCAATGGTCAGCTTATTTTGCTTGGTACAGGGAGGCTGAAAAACAAGCAAATGTCTCCAATCTACCTCAAATTCTACAGTCCCTTAGGGACTTCTCACCATCACTACACACTTTCTGCCCCTCCATCCCTAACAGAACCTCAGACCCTCTCCACACTTTGAACCCTTCCTTGCATGTGTCCAGCCCTTTTTCCTACTCTACTCCTCCTTCTTTTCTGGATTCTTTTTTACCCCCTTCAGACACTACTCATCCTTTTTACCTTTCCCTACTTAGGCTTTCCCACGGAGCCACAAGGGCTATTTACAGAGCTCTCTTCAGATCCATGGTAGACATTTCTCACAGTTTTATGGACTTTCTAAAATTTAAAGTCATTACCTCAAACTATTAGACTTCAGATCAGTAAGCCAGAAGCTAGAATCTATTACTGTGTTCTGTTCCTGATATCCCTATGAAAACTTGTTCATCCTAAATAATTTTGAAACTTTTTGTCTGTAGAAATTTTAATAGAAATGATAATCTTTATGTAATATTATTTCTGGGAATCTTGTTTGGGAAAGGGACTGAGGTTCATGCTGTGAGATAACTATATGATTTTATTATGTGTAGTCATTATATATTTATGCAAATGATTGGTCTTGCAGTATTTTGAAAATCAAATTTAATAATGAGCAGTGTTTGCCAGTGTTCTAAAGCTGCTCTTCTTTCCTTTTGGGAAATGAGTTTGACTCCTTTCAATTTTTTGAGCAGCACGTGATAATTCTCATTCTATATTACGTGATAATGTTACTTTAGAAATTGGGGGAATTTTGTAATTGGAGAAAACAAAAATTTGTTTTGAGATAAATGCTTCAAGAAATGAAACCTAATCACTATGAATGGCTATGCTTGTTTGAAAGGATGTATGTCCCCTAGAAAAGCCGTGTTTTAATCAAAATCCCATTTCATAAAGGCAGAATAATCCCTATTCAATGCTGTATGTTTGAAACTGTAATCACATCATCTCCCTGGATGATGTGATTTAGTCAAGAGTGGTTGTTAAACTGGATTAAGTGACGACATGTCTCCACCCATTTGGGTGAGTCTTGATAAGTTTCTGGAGTCCTATAAAAGAGGAAACATTTTGGAGAATGGAAGAGATTCAGAGAGAGCAGAGAATGCTGCAGCACCACAAAGCAGAGAGTTCACGAGCCAGAACCTTTGGAGATGAAGAAGGAAAACACCTCCTGGGGAGCTTCATGAAACTGGGAGCCACGAGAAAGCCAGCAGATGATGCCATGTTCTCCATGTGCCCTTCCAGCTGAGAGAGAAACGTTGAACATCATCGGCCTTCTTGAACCAAGGTATCTTTCTCTGGATTCCTTAAATTGGACATTTCTATAGACTTGTTTTAATTGGGACATTTTCTCAACCTTAGTACTGTAAACTAGCAACTTATTAAATTGTCTCCAATCTACCTGGAGACAAATAGTTTCTGTTATATTGCATTCCAGCAGCTAGCGAACTAGAACAATAACTAACTGCCTTTGCTATCAACATCTAGTCTCTAACTGAATTGTCTTAGTAATAATCAGTTTATTTAGCTCTTAAAAATATAAGGAAATGTAAAATTGGGAAAAAAATAAATCTTTTCTACCAATAAACTGATTTCCTTATTTCTTGACATTTCTCTTTACACAAAGCACCCATTTTGAATGCTAAAATAGTTGCAAAGGAACAATAAAAATAAAGTATTCCTCTCTAACAAGCCAGGTAGTGTTTGATCAATTTCATAATTACATTTCTAAAGCAAATGTATTTGTAGATGGGTGATATTTATTATTCCAACTATCTCAGAGTCTAAGATGTTATGGCAAATGATGGAAAGAAACCAGTTCATTTTATTACACTTTTATTCAACTTTAAAACCTTTGTTTTAAATAAGCCAGATCTAAAGCAAGCATGTGTTTGATTTTTTAAATTTATTTTCTAAATATTGATAGCATACATGTGAAAATCAGTACCAAAATCTTGTTTCATGAAAATTCAGGGTTCTTTGGTACTGTTAATGTACTAAAGCATTAGCTTTAAGATGAACTTTCAGGAGAAAGCATTTTTTTTCTGAACTGTATCAAGGCATTAAATATTGGATATTCCAATATTTAAAGTATATATCACTATTTCCCAAGCTACCATAGCCTAGTGTGTATCTGTTGGTGGGTTTTAATAGTATATGTCCATGGATAAGCCATGGAGAATCTTTGTCCCCTTTTGGCAGACACTGGGATTAAGAATCCTGAGGGCTGTCTCCTATGTGCTCCATGAACCAATTCTCTTGGTGACTCCATGCATCTATTGTTTTTCCATCTCCTGCTCTGGCTCACTGCAGAGAAACCTCCTATAGCTGCAATGCCTAATGCAACAAATTATGAAGTTAAAACCTCTGGTGCCTTGCTGGTGGGAATGTGTAATGGTGCAGCCACTATGAAAGACTGTTTGGCAGTTCCTTAGGAAACTAAATATTGAGTTGCCCTATGACCCAGCAATAGCACTACTTGGTATATACCCAGAAGAGCTGAAAGCAATGACACAAACAGACATTTGTACACCGATGTTCGTAGTAGCATTATTCACAATTGCCAAAAGATGGAAACAAACCAAATGCCCCTCAATAGACAAGTGTATCAACAAAATGTGCTATATTCATAAGATGGAATATTGTGCAGCAGTAAGACAAAATGATGTCCTGAAGCACATGACAAGATGAATGAGCCTTGAGGACATAATGCTGAGTGAAATTAGCTAGACACAAAAGGACAGATACTGTATGATTCCACTTTTATGGCCAGCATAAAGATATAATCAGAGGCTTATAATACAGAATATAGGGGACTTAGTGACACACAGAAATTAGAGATGGGTGAACCGTTAGCTAATGAGGTTGACCTCCAGTGTAAGAGAATAGATGGGATTCCCTAGTGGGTTGAGAAGTAATATAACCATATTGAAGATGAACAAGATTGAAAGGGGTTGTATAGACCTACGTGTCCCACTAACTCACACTAGAAATATGAGTGAGTTCTCGTAAGAATTACATAAAAAATGTGATTCTTGTATAAAGAGTGTTTAAATCCAGGGTACGGGGGAAAACTGCTATTGCATGCTATGAGCTATGTTCAAAAGAAAACCATCAGCACAACCACAGCAACAGCAGAGGTAAATAATGGGATGGGGGACAAGAGTTAAGAGGAGGTTTAGATTTCCTATTTGGTGAGGGTGTGTTTATTGGTTTTCTGTCTCTTGGGAACAATGATATTATCTAAAATTGAGAATGTTGATGGATTGTGGACTTTGGTCCCTCTACATAATGCCTGATGAATGCAGGTGGCAGAAGGATGCACTGACAGAGAAGTAGATTGGCGAATGATGGTGTATACTGATGAATGAAAGTTGTGCTGCCTCAAAAAGAAACAATGTCGTGAGGCATGCAACCATGTGAATGAACATGTGGGACATTTGGTGAGACAAAATAAGCCAGAAACAAAATATACAACAATGGTATGGTCACCTTTAGAAAATGCTTATAAGAAAACACGGGCCTAGATTGTAAGTTTTAGAGCAGACACATTAAGTCTGGAGTGGTGATTATTATTTCTAGATTTTGAGAGGCTCTTTTATATAAATAACCTGATATTTAGAGATAAGCACAAAGCTGAACAGGTTGGGATTAAAGTAATTCAGAACATAGAGGTAAGGAAGACAGTGTCTACATTTTAGAACCACACATAGTCTTTGAGACCAATGGAAGAAAGGTTCTTTTTGATCTGGAACTGAAATTTCTGTAGTGCATAATCTAATTCAACTTATCTGTATAGCTCATTTGAACAATTGAAACATAGGAAGTACAGAATAAGAAGGAGGTCCTTTAATCCTGTATAGATTATTGTAATGCTTAGAAACATCCTAGAGTATATTAAGCGGATAATCAAAAAGTCAAGTCCCCTAAGGGAGGGGAGAAAGACTATGGAACTATTAAACCTTACCATCAGGGAATCCCTTGATACTGTGTCAAAACTTAAGGATCCCCAAATCAAGAGACCATGCCCTTGATCATGAGGCTTACTTTGTGAAGCTTATGTAGGTAGTGGAGAAGCTTAGACTACCTATAGACATGCCTAAGAGTTACTTCTGGAGGACCTCTGTGGTTGCTCAGATGTGGCCTCAATCTCTCTAAGCCCAACTCTGCAGTGAAATCATTGCCCTCCCCCTATGTGGGACATGACATCCAGGGGTGAATGTCTCCCTGGTGATGTGGTAGAGGACTCCCAGGGATGAATCCAGACCTGGCACCATGGGATCAACAACTGCATCCTGACCAAAAGGGGGAAAAGAAGTGCTATTAATAAAGTATCGGTGGCAGAGAGAGTTCAAGTAGAATTGAGAGGCTACTCTGGAGGTTGCTCTTATGCAAGCTTCAGATAGACCCTGCTACCTATCATAACCTGCCAACCCCCAACCAGGACCATTCCAGCCAATCCTAAAGAACACCTAAGATGATATATAAGATTCCACAAGGTTTCCAGGTACTAGAGTAATTTTCCAGAAACCTACAACCTCCAGATAGGTCCCTGGTCCAAATAAGTCCTAAAACCTAAAGGGCCCATCCTCTACAGAACATCAGATAGTTCCATCTCCTTATTCCATATGAGTGACAGACTCTTCCAATATCAAAAATTTAGAATTGTCATAGCCCAAACAATCCCAAAGAGAGGTATGGAAAGATCAAAGGTGATAATTGAATTATACATAGAAGATAGGACTTAACAAATGAATGAATGCTGAATCATTAAATTGATATTTCTTTCCAGTATTTTAGAGCAGCTAGAAGTAAAAACCTAAAATTGTGAAATTGTAATATGTTCTACAACTAATTATGGTGCTGTGCTTTGAAATTTATAGCTTTTTTTTGTATACAAAAAAAGAAAGAAAAAAATCAAATGTGATGAAAAAAATATATTTAAGCCCTCTAGCCTTTTATATTCTGGAGCACCTAGAAGGAAAAATATGAGAGGATTATATGGTAGCTCGTGACAAACTCTGGGATCTATCCTGTAACCACTTTTTGAAGAGTGCTTTGAAAACTATTGCTTTTTTATTTCTTTGCTTTGTTTATATGTTATACTATACAATCAAAAGAGTTAAAAATAGATTAGGAGGAGTGCAGAAGAAATTGGAAATCTTACTTACCTAATGTCTGTTGAATAAGTGGAATACATAATTTAAAAATCTTCCCATTTGAAACAAAAACAAGTAAAGGATGAAGCATAGATGATTTCAGTGGTGAATTCTTCCTAACATCAAAGGAAGAAAGGAAAGTTATCATACCCAAAAGGTACCCTTACATAAAGGGAACACTATGTCATTTTATGAAGTCAAGATAACTTTATTAAAGAAAAAAATATCTGTGAAAGACATTATAGATAGAGCAAACAAAAGTCCAATCTCATTCAGTGGCACAAATGGAAACTTTGTAACTGAAATTATAGCCAGCATAATCTGATGGAGAAGTCATGAGATCTTGCCAAACATGGCTGCTGTGGCTGATGCAAGGCAACACAAAATGGCCTAACCCGTGACCAGCTTTTTTCTCGGAACTGGCGGTGGTTCACACCAAAAGCGCTAACCTTAAATCTGCCCTCCATCCTAGCGACAACGGTGACCAATCCCAGCCCAACACGTAAATCTGCCCTCCACCCAAGCAACAGCGTTGACCAATCCCACCCCGACACGTGTCCCTGCATGCTCCCAGCCTATATAAGCCTGTGCACTTCCTCAATAAAGCGGACGCCTTCCACTCACCCCTGAGGGTTGTCTTCTGAGTCATTTCTTCGTGACTGTGCGCTGTGTGCTGTGTGCTGTGTGCCTGACTCAGTACGGCCGCTTACCCCCAGCCATCAGCTAAGCAACAATAATCCAGTAATATATAAAAAAAGAAAATATGTCACAGTCAAGTGGGGCTTATTTCAGGTCTGCAAGATTAACATTTTAAAATATGATCAATGTAATCCGTCACAATAATTGAATATATCACAGTAATCATATGGTCATTTCAAAATATTATATTTGCTGCTTACAAGAAAACAGGGGCCTAGATTGTAAGCTTTTATAGCAGACACATTTAGTCTGAAGTGGTAGTTGCTATTTCTGGATTTCGAGAAGCTGTTTTATATATGTAACCTGATATTTGAAGCCAATCAGGTTGGGGTTAAAGTAATTCAGAATACAGGGGTAAGGCAGACAATGTCTATATTTTAGAATCACACATACTCTTTGAGACCAAAGAAAGAAAAGTTTATTTGGTCTGGGACTGAAATTTTCTGAAGCACATAATCTAACTCAACCTATCTGTATAACTCATTTGAACAATTGAGACACAGAGAGCCCAGAATAAGAAAGAGGTCCTTATATTTTAATCATGTATAGCCTAATGTAATGCCTGGATATATCCTAAAGTATATCAAGAAGATAAACAAAAAGTATTGGCAAAGTCCCTTGAGGGATGGGAGAAAAAATATGGAAGTATTAAACTTTATCATCAGGAAATTCTCTGATAATGTGTCAAACTTTAGGGACACCCAAATCAATAGGCCATACCCTCATCATGAGGCTTACTCTTGTGAAGCTTATGTAGGTAGTGGAGAAACTTAGCCTACATAAAGGCATGCCTAAGAGTTACTTCTGGAGAACCTCTTTTGTTGTTCAGATGTGGACTCACTCTCTTCAAGCCCAACTCTGCAAGTGAAATCAGTGCCTCCTCCCTAATAAGACATGACATCCTGGGGTGAAAGTCTCCCTTGCGACATGAGAGATGACTCCCAGGCCCTGGTTCTGTGGGATCAGCAATTCCATCCTGACCAAAAGAGGGAAAAAGAAGTGTAACTAATAAAGTATCCATGTCAGAGAGAGTTCAAATAGAATCGAAAGACTACTCTGGAGGTCGCTCTTATGCAAGCTTCAGTTAGACCTTGTTACTTATTATAACCTGCCAACCAGGACCATTCCAGCCAATCCTAAAGAACACCTAGAGCAATATATAAGATTCCACAAGGATTCCATGCACTATTAACTTTCCAGAAACCTGCAACCTCCAGTTGGGTCCCTGGACCAGATAAGTCCTGAAACCTAGAGGGCCCAGTGTCTCCAGAACATTAGCTAGTTCCATCTCTCTACCCCATGTTAGTGACAGACCCTTCCAACCTGAAAAAGCTAGAATGGCCATAGCCCAAATACCCCTAAAGAGAGGGATAGAAAGATCAAATGTGATTGTGGAGTTATACAGAGAAGATAGGATTTAATAAATGAATTTGATTGATGAATCTTTAAATTGATATCTCTTGTAGTCTCCAATATCTTAGAGCAGCTAGAAGTAAAAACCTAAAATTGTGGAATTGTAACCCATGTCAAACTCTGAAATATGTCCTACAACTAATTGTGGTACTATGCTTTCAAATTTATTGGTTTTGTTTTTTTTGTATATATGTCATTTTTCACAAAAAAAGAGAGAGAAAAGTAAATTGTGGTGATAAGAAAAAAATTTAAGTCTTCTAGCCTCCTATATTCTAGAGCAGCCAGAAGGAAAAATCTGAGAGGATCATATGGCAGCCCACGACAAACTCTGGGATCTGTCCTGTAACTACTTGTTGAAGAGTACTTTGAAAACTATTGTTTTTCTATTTCTTTGCTTTGTATATATGTTATACTATATAATAAAAATGTTAAAAAAAATCCAAAGACGTAATACAAATGTCCCTGAAGAAATAGAATTACTATAAGAAACAGAAGACAATTTTAGAGAACTTCTGATTTTTATACCAGATTGGAGAACACACCACCTGATTTATTGAAAAACCTAGGCTGAAATATATTTTTTGGTCTTCAATTTAAGAGTAACCTCTAGGGGATAAAAATGGATGTGTCATTTCTAAAGTATTAGAAGTATAAAAAATCAACCAACAATAAATAAACTGATAAATAAAAATTGAGAAACATGGCAAAAACGGAAAAGCAAAATAGCTTAAATTACAAATAGCAATAAAAGAAAAGATACCCCAGACCTTAATTTGAAAAATATATATCACAAATATATATTTGTGATAACTCAACATCCATTCAAGACAAAAACTCTTAGATAGCTATTCTTAAAAGATTATCCTCAAATAACTAAAAGGAACTATGGCATACATCACACGTTGTGATGATGTGTTGAGACTGAGAATGAGACAAATGTGTTCACTATGACTACTTGCAGTCAACATTTTACTGAATCTCCCAACCAGTCTAATAAGGAACAAAAAGAAAAAGAAAAAGAAAGGAAATGAAAATATAGGCATTGGAAAGGAAGAATAAACTTTTCATTTGCTGATAAATGTGACTATATATAAAACATTCCAAAAGAAACTAAAAATAAAGTATTAACACTAATAAGTGAATGTATTAAAATTGCTGGATATAATATTTGTGTATAAAAATAAAATTTATCACTAAATACCAACAAAAATAATTATAGAATTTTATTTAAAATGTACCATTTCCAATGGTATAAAGTCAATTATCAAGGATAAAATATGTGCAAGACCTCAAAATAGAAAGCTATAAAATATTATTGAGAGAAATTTAAAAAATAAATTGATATATAAACACACATGTATACCCCATGTTCATAGAATAGAAGATTCAGCAATATAAGGATGCCAGCTTTTTCCAAACTGATTTCCCAAATTTAAAATAAAGTGCAAAGATCTGACAATAGAAAACCAAATGTTATAGAAGATGGAAAGGTTTTCTTCCCTGAATATGACTGATTATAAAAATATAGTATTGAAGAAAATACCATATCAACACAATAATAGACAAATGGATTAATGGGAAGACAGTAAAAGTAAATGGATACATAGTTTATACCCGAGAGTATCACTCTAGGCAATGCAGGATTGAATAGACTTTTTAAATATATGGTTCTGGGCCAGTTGACGATCGGATCCGCAGCATAAATCTACATCATCCCATTTGCAAAAGTCATTCCAGATAAATTTCTGATCCAAATGTGAAAGATAAAGCTCCTAGAAGTTAATATAGTACAATACATATATGACTTTGAGATAGGGAATGATTTCTAAAATAAGATAAAATAAGCAATAACCATTAAATAAAATACTAATATATTGGACTATTAAAATTAAGAGCTTCTTTTTATCAGTGGACACAATAAGCAAAGTGAATGTGCAAGCCATAGACTTGGGGAAAATATTTGCCACTGATATAACTGACAAAATAATTGCATCTAGAATATATAAGAAAATTTCTACAAATCAATAAACAAGTAAAAGAAAACAAAACAATTAAAAACATGTAGGAGATGTGAAAAGACACTTGAAAAAGGGTGTCTTTTAAATGGCCAATAAACATAGAAAATGGTGCAGAGATAATCAAAGTAAAGTCACAATGCTTCTACGTTATGGAACATGGCATTATAACTGGAAAGTTCACCCTCAGCCACCTCTGGGTATATAAAATGTGTTTTTCACTATTATAAATTTAGTAGACTTGAGTCTTTCTTGTCTTCACCCAGATCCACAATATACATGCCTTCTCCTCTGCTATACTTCTGAACTTCCCAGAATTATTCATTCTTAACTCATTTCTCTGTCCCAAAACTTCCTGATACAGATTGTATACTTTCTGGAATGTTTTATATTATTTTAGTATTTAACTGTGCTTTATACCATACTTCATTTTTCTGACAGTATAAAAGAGAGTACAAAAATTGGTATCATATAGATTTGTTTGCAACACTCACTTATGTATTTTTTTAGCTTCATGATCCTGTCAGGTTCTCAATCTCAACATTTCACCATGATATATGATGAAACATAGGGTTTTTTTCTATAAAAAAACATAGGTTTTTTAAAAATTATTTGAGGATATTCCCTTATGAATACTTATCTAAGAGTTTTTGTCTTGAAGATGTTGTGTTATCTCAACTATAATCTTTTGAAATGACCATTTATTTTGCTTTATTCAATTATTGTGATGGATTATATCAATTATATTTTACTTATTTAAAAATAAAAATAGTAATGCTTGGTAGTTTTCAGTGAGGAATGAAGTATGAACAATAAGAACAATGAATGGTATGGATTTGTCTCACAGAATGTAAGTTCTGTTGCCCTTATAAGTTATTTTTGAAGCCAAGTGTCAATGGAAATTAACTCTTTTAATAGAGAAGTTAATTTCTTTCTTTCTTTGTAAGAGTATGGAGTATTTAGAGAATATTGACATTTTTAGGATGAAAAATATAAAATGAATTGAGTTCATTAATTTTTCATATGTTCTCTAAAATTATTTTTCACAAATATATTGCTTGGCAAACAATGCTTCATACAAAAGCCTCACAAGAAATTTCAATAGGAGACAAAACATTAAAACTATTAATAGCTCTTGAATGAGACACTGGTTTCAATATTTATATGAGAACTTTTCTTTAAATGTGGCTAGAATTTCTATAAAATCTAAATTAAGTAGCAATGAGATGCTTTTTTTAAACTGATAAAATCTCAGTGTAGCAGTTAGGCTTTTTTTTTTTCTGTATATGTCAGAGGTACAAAAAAGAGAGTGGAAACATTTCAGGTCCTTTAGGGCCTAGGGTCAGAACTGGTACATTGTGATTTCTGCCTTCATGCCATTGGCCAAACCAAATAAAAAAGCTGAGTCCAAGGTCAAGGGTTCAGAAAAGCATAGTCACTCATGGGAAGGAAATGGCCAAGGTTGCAGGGTAGGGGGTGATGAAGAACAGTTTAAACTAGCCTCCCTACCATGTCTTTATGTGAGTTGGGTAGTGTGTGACCAATCTGTGGTTAAAAAATATCAGTTCCTTCATACAATCATTAATGCAGTCAATGAGCTAACAAGTATTTGAGGGTTATCATGCACATCTGTGAAATTAGATAGTGCATGACTCCTTTGTTTCCAAGACATTAGAGTTATTACTTCATTTATTTATGCCTCCAATAAAAACCATTTTTGAACCTTGTGGTAGATTGAATATAGACAATCTACCCAACATAGACATGTTCTTCATCTTAGTCCACATGCTCTGGGTTTGAACGCATTGTAAATAGGATCTCTTGAAGATGTCATTTTAAGTTTAAGGGTGTGACCCAACTAAATAAGGTTGGGTCTTAATTTGGATTACTGGAGGAAAGAAACTAGAGGCCAGAGTAGGAGAAAGCCACAGGGAGGAGCCTGAAACTGGAAGCGAGAAGGAAGAGGAGACACAAGAAAGGGCAGACATCAGCATGTGACTGGATGCTGAGATACAAGTCAAGGAACCCTATAGATTGTGGTAAGCCATCTCCAAATTGCTACTGACCCAGGAGGAAGCAAGCTTTCTAGCCTCCTAAAGTGTGAGATAATACATTCCCAATTGTTTAAGTCAATCCATTGTGTGGTGTTGGTCATAGCAGCCTGGCAAACTAATATAAACCTCTATTGCATGTCAAATTATTTGGCAAAAGTTGTCCAAAATTTAATTGTCTTGTATCCAACAATTCTCTATAGCACATAAAATGATTCAATGACCTAGATATATGATTTATAGGTGAATAATCTTGGAAAGCTCTCCAGGATGCTACATTATTAAAAGTAAGTTTTTTTTTATAGATTTTTTTTGTGTGTGTGTGTGATTTTCTATAGATCTGATGTAGAAGATTAGTAAGACCTCTTTTTAAAGAATTTTGGGCTAACATGTTTATGTCACCGTCCTTTGCCAGAGGTTGCAAACTGTTGGCCTGCTGGCTAAATTCAGCCACAGGTGAGTTTTGTTCAGCTGGCACTCTTCAAACTTTTTCTGAATTTTGGTATCATTAGGTGGGGTTCACCACAGTGTTCCCTGCTCCAATTCCAAGGACTCATTTTCTATGTACATGGGTTGCCTCTTGTACCTCCAAAGGCATTTTATTTCAGGAATTTTACTTTCTGATTTATAACTCTGGATTGCTGGTTACTCTTCACCTATGTATTTAAATAGTTTTGAAACTAGTGAGAAACATTTGTATCTTCCTTTCAGGGACTTTAAGCCTACTAAATTATCATTCAGCTGTCTTAACAAGAAACATGTAATATCTATACTCCAGACATAGAATATAATCTAAGTAAGCAAACAACTGAGATGTTGGTCTAAGGATTGCAAATACAAAGGCAAATAAGACACCGTAACTGCCCTCAAGGAGCTCATTTTCTAGAAGGTGAGTCTAAAATACATTTTTGAAAGAGTTAAGCATAGTGTGTTATGAAAGAGTAGAGGGAACTAACTCAAACTGACCTTTGCGTATGGCCTCTCATGGAGAGAAGTAGATTGATAAGTGTAGAAAGATACTCCATAGAAATAAGGCCAAAGATCCTACCTGAATCGATAATACCTGAATAGAGTCTTAATAACCAACTGGAGTTTTCTTGGTGAACAAAGGAGACCTGGATGTTCCTGTTATAGGGAAGCACACATGACTGCAATCACACAGAATGGCCTCTTCAGTGAATGGAAGATAAATTTGGGCTGCTGAGACTTGATGATGAAGACTCTTCTATGTCATACTGAGTCAGGCTCCTCAAGCTTGCCATGCACCTACCGGAACAGGATGTCAGCCCTAGCTGCAAGACAGCATCTAGGGAAATCACTATTTTATTCACACACATTGTCTCCTCCCAAATTAAAATGAATTGGAAAGAAGAGGAGAATGGCTATAAGATAGACAATTAGCAATAGCTGTCATAGAGAGATGGAATCATCACAATGTATGCAGACTGATAGGCATGAAACTGAAAGCCAAATGCTAAGGTGGGCAAGGCAGTACAATAAAATAGAAGATATCTAGGTCCCTGTGCTGGTTTGAATCTGTGGTGGACCCCAGGAAAGCCATCCTTTAATCTCCATTCAATATTGTTGGCTGGGAGCTTTTTGATTGTTCCCATGGAGATGTGACCCACCCAATTGTGGGTTGTAACTTTTCATTAGATGATTTCCATGGAGATGTGTCTCCACTCGTTGAAGGTGGGGTTGCTTACTGGAATCCTTTAAAAGAGGAAACATTTTGGAGAAAATCCCTTTTTAGAACCAAGAGAAAGCCACTGTAGAGCCAAGCAGAGCCACAAGGCTGAGAGAACCATAGAGTCCACCAGCCAACGACCTTTGGAGGTGAAGAAGGAGAATGCCTCCGAGGAGCTTCATGAAACAAGAAGCCTGGAGAGAAAGCTAGCAGATTGTCACAATGTTCACCAAGTGGCCTTCCCAGTTGAGAGAGAAATGCTGAACCCACTGGCCTTTCTTGAGTAAAGGTAAACTTTTCTTGGTACCTTAATTTGGACATCTTTATAACCTTGCTTTAATTGGGAGATTTTCTTGGCCTTAGAACTGTAAACTAACAATTTATTAAATTTCCCTTTTTAAAAGCCATTCCATTTCTGGTATATTGCATTCTGGCAGCTAGCAAACTAGAACAGTCCCTAGTGAGATCATGCAACCACCAAACCAACCCTGCACCACCTCTTTCTGGACCTCTTTTGAGGGGAGGAAAAATAAACCTATTACTTGCTTAGGCCATATTTTGCCAGGTTTTCTGTTTTTTTGCAGTGAGATGTAGTCTGGGAGAAATCACTTGGCCATATAGCAAACATTGTGGATCTATAATAGGTTTGTTTGGAATTGTGATAATTTCTGTTTGTAGGAGACACAAATAAACGAAGAATGTGGTCTCTATCTCTTTAAAGTACAATGAGAGAACCTTTAGTTTCTAAACTAAATACTGCTGGGTGTCTATGAACCAGTCATTGAGTACCTGACAATATCCACTCATCTTCCCTACAAGGAGCATTTATTCATCTGTGCACCATCTAACCAGTTGAATATTCCTCATAAGAATCCTTTGCTTTAGAGGAGTATCTGGATTTACTGAGATGCTCTGGTCTGTAATAAAATGTCAGTGACCTTGCTGAAAAACATAGCACTACTATAAATCCAATCTTCATTGTAAGTAGCATAGAACTTTCATCTTAAGGACCTAGAAGAAGATATGTACACTAAACAGTTTGGTTTTCCTCTGGGCAAAGAAAAAGATGCACATCACATCACATATGCTTTTTCTTACTAGATATGGAGAGGGAGATGAGAAGGGCCTCACATGGAGTAGAGTAGGTTGACAAGTATATAGACGTATTCCAAAGGAAAAAGGCCAAAGAGCATACTCATCTTCATCTAGGATGTTGTTTTTCTCTGAAGTATAAAAGAAAGTTTTAAAGGGAAAGTTTTTTGCAGTTTTGCATATAAATTAACCTTTGGCATGAAGTGGGAAACATGCCTGGCATGTCTTTCTGGGTAAATCTGCTTCTATTTCTCCCAAGAAACAGCACAGCATCTATGCAATTACTTCCTGGGTAGAGTAGTATTTGGAGGTTTTTCCCTCAGTTGGAAGGGAAATTTTTTGCTCTCTGTGCTCAGTTTGAGAAGAACCCAGACCCCCGGGCATGTGTTTCTTCTACATGATCACAGCTGGGCCTTGGCAATGGCTTGATTGAATCATATACCTTGGATCTTCCCAGCAGGGAAAACTAATGCTGGCATGAGCGGCTGTGCATCTTTTTCAAGGTTGAAACATTTTCATTTTCTCTATCGGGGATAAACATTTTCAGACAAAATAAGAGACAACTGTGCTCTGATAAAGAAATACCAGTTTGCTGAACGGGAATGAAGTTATAAGATAACCTTTTTTTCTATGATAAGCTACTTTCTCTTTAATAGACAATTTTGTGTGGACTCTTTAGTTACCTAAGTTTGAAAACTTTACTGAAAGATTCCATATATTTAGCGTCTCTGCAAAAATCAGGCTTTCCATTGAGCTATGAAATTTTAAAATTAAAATATTTTGGCTTATAAGGTACATTAAATCTCCCAAGGAAAGATGCCTTAATTTCTCATGACAAAGTTTTAAATTGAATAATGGCAATTAGGAAAAATAAGATCTTAGAAATGGAAATGGTCATAGAAGTCATCTAATTCAACTGATAAAATATATTTTGAATAATATTTATGAATCCCTTAATAGTATTGTTTTTTCCATGCCATTTAGGTGCTAGGAATGTTTTAACCCTGAGAATATTTCAAAAGCAACATTTTAATCTAATCTAAACAACATAAACCTAAATAACTGTCATCTTGAAAGTTTTCCAGGAAGGATTCCTTCAGTCCATTTTATATCATTCTTTATACATCCTGTGAAAAGAGTTTCATATATATTTTTTGCCACTTTTTCCAATTTTACTGAGATGTATTCATACATCATACAAACCATTCAAAGTATACAATCACTGGATCACAGTATCATCACATAGTTGTGGATATATACCCGTGATCAATTTTAGAACATTTTCATTTCTCCAAAAGATAAATAAGAATAAAAAATAAAATCCAAATCCACCCATACTCTTCACCCTTCATGGTTGTTGACCCATAATATTGTTGTACTGAATTTGTTATAGTTGATGAAAGAATATTAAAATATTATTGCTAATTATAGTCCATAGTTTGCAATAGATATGTTTTCCCCATACACCCCTCTATTATCTCTATTATTTTTTTACACCTGTAGTAGTTCATGCAAGAAATTATTTATATTTGTAGCATTAATCAGTGATATACATGACTTTAAACAACCACTTTCAATCAAATTCACTTGCAATATGTAACTATTACTCAAAATTTCAATAAAGAGCTTCCATCACCTCTATGCATTCTGAAACATGTAAGTTTAACCTCATTAACAAGTCTGTACACATTAGGTAACCGCTGCCACTTCTCTAGCTTCTGTCTATCTCCAGGTACCCTATATTCTACACCTTAAGACTCTTGAGTTCACATGCTCTAGTTAGTTCATATTAGTGAAATCCTACAATATCTGTCCTTTTGTGTCTGGCTTATTTCACTCATCATTATGTCCTCAAGGTTCATCCATGTTGTCACATGGCTCAGGACCACTTTCCTTCTTATTGCTGCATAATATTCCATTGTATGTATATACACTACATTTTGTTTATCCACTCATCTGTTGCTAACTCTTGGATTATTTCCATCTTTTAGCAATTCTGAATAATGCCACTATAAACACTGGTGTGCAAATGTTTGTTCATGTCTCTGCTTTCAGATCTTCCGGGTATATATCAAGTAGTGGAATTGCCAGCTCATAGGGCAACCCAATATTTAGTTTTCTGAGGAACTGCCAAATTGTCTTTCACAGTGGCTGTACTATTTTACATCCCTACCAGCAATGAATAAGTGTTCTGCATCCTCTCGGACATTTGTGTTTCCTTTTTGTTTAATAGCAGCCTTTCTTATAGGTGTGGGATAATATCTCATTATGGTTTTTATTTGCATTTCCCTAATAGCTAATGAAAGGGAACATCTTTTCATGTGCTTTTTAGCCATGTGTCTTTTCTCTTTTTTGAGAAATGTTGATTCATTTCTTTCACCTATTATAATTGGGTTGTTTGTCTTTTTATTGTTGAGTTTTAGGATTTCTTTATATTTATGGGATATTAAACCCTTATCAGATATATGGTTACCAAATATTCTTATTTGGTAATAACCATATACCCATTGAGTTCGCTGGCTCTTCATGTTTTGGACAAAATCCTTTGAATGACGGAAGTGTTCAGTCTTGAGGAGTTCCCATTTATCTATCTTATTTTGTTGCCTGTGCTTTGAGTGTAAGCTCTAAGAAACTAACTCTTATCACTAGGTCTTAAAGAGGTTTCCCTATATTTTTTCTAGGAGTCTTATGGTACTAACTCATATTTAGGTCTTTGATTCACTTTGAGTTATTTTGTACAGGTGTGAGGTAGAGGTCCTCTTTCATTGCTTTGGATATGGATATCCAATCTCCCAGCCCCATTTACTGAAAAGAACATTGCATTCCAGTTTAGTGGATTTGGGGACTTTGTCAAAAATTAATTGACCATAGAACTGAAGATCTTTTTCTGAACTCTGAATTTGATTTCTTTGATCAATATGTCTATCTTTGTGCTGATACCATGCTGTTTTGACCACTGTGGCTTTATAATAAGCTTTAAAGTCAGGAAGTATAAGTCCTCCCACTTTGTTCATCTTTTTAAGGATGCTTTTGGCTATTTGAGGCCCCTTTCCCTTCCAAATAAATTTAATAAATAACTTTTCCAAGTCTTCAAAGTAGATTGTTGGAATTTTTATTGGTATTGTATGGAAGCTGCAGATTCATAATAATAATAATGATAATAATAATAATGAGAGTTTACTTGTTTCTTTCTAATCTGGACACCTTTTATTACTTTTTCTTAACCAATTGCTCTAATTAGAGCTTCTAGCACAATGTTGAATAAGAGTGGTGACCAGTGGGCACCAGTCTTATTCCCAATCTTAGGGTAATGCTTTCAGTCTTTCACTATAGAGTATGATGCTGGCTGCTGTTTTTTCTTATATGCCCTTTATCATATTGAGGAAGTTTCCTTTGATTCCTGCCTTTTGACGTGTTTGTATAAAGACAGGATGCTGAATTTTGTTGAATTACTTTTCAACATCAACCAAAATGATCATGAGATTTATCCTTTTCAATTTGTTAATGTGTTGTATTACATGATTGATTTTCTTGTGTTGAACCACTCTTGCATGCCTGGAATAAATCCCACTTGGTAGTGGTGTATATTTCTTTTAATATGCCGTTGGATTCTATTTGCAAATATTTTGCTGAGAATTTTTGTATATATATTTATTAGAGAGATTTGTAGTTTTCCTTTCTTGTAGTATCTTTATCAGGTCTTGGCATTAGAGTGATCTTTGCTTCATGGAATAAGGTAGGTAGTGTTCCATTTTCTTCAATTCTTTGGAAGTGTTTGAGAGGAATGGTGTTCTTGGAATATTCTGTAAAATTCCTCTGTGAAGTCATCTGGCCCTGGGCTTTTCTTTGTAAGGAGGTTTTTGATGACTTTTGGAATTTCTTTACTTGTGATTTGTTTGTTAAGTTCTTCTGTTCTTGAGTCAATATAGGTTGTCAATGCATTTCTAGAAAAATGTCCATTTCCTCTAAGTTGTCTGGTCTTTATTTGGCATATAGGTGCTCATAGCATTCTCTTATGATTGTGTTTATTTCTTTGAGGTCCATGGTAATGATCACCCCTCTCATTTCTGATTTTATTTGTTTGCATCGTCTCTCTTTTTTACTTTGTCTGTCCAGCTAAGGGTTTGTTAATCTTGTTGATCTTCTCAAGGAATCAACTTTTGGTTTTATTGAATGTCTCTATTCAATTGTCCTCCAATTTATTTATTTCAGCTTTAAGCTTTGTTATTTCTTTTCTTCTACTTGCTTTAGTATTTGTTTGCTGCTCTTTCTCTAGTTTCTTCAGTTGTTCAGTTATTTCTTTGGTTTTAGCTCTTTCTTTCTTTTTAATGTAGTCTTTTAGAGTTATGAATTTCCCTCTCAGTATCACATTCACTGCATCCCATAGGTTTTGATATATTGTATTCTCATTTTCATTTGTTTCAAGATATTTGATTTCTCTTACAATTTCTTCTTTGACCTAGTGATTGTTTAAGAGTATGTTGTTTAACCTCCATAAATTGTGAAAGTTCCAGTTCTTCAGTGGTTATGGGTTTCCAGCTTCATTCCATTATGATCAGAGAAAGTACTTTGAATAATTTCATTCTTTCGAATGCTATTCAGACTTGTTTTGTTCTCCAGCATACAATCTATCTCAGAGAATGTTCCATGCACACAAAAGAAGAATGTATATCTTGGTGTTCTGGGGTACAATAATCTATATATGTCTGTTAGGTCTAATTCATTTATCATACTGTTTTGGTTCTCTATTTTCTTACTGATCCTCTGTATAATTGTTCTATCTATGGAAGAGAGTGGTGTTTTGAGATCTCCCACTATTATTATAGAAACATCTACTGCGCTCTTCAGTTTTGCCAGTGTTTGTGCTTTGGAGCTGCTTGATTGGGTTATTTCTTCTTGGTGAATAAGCATTTCTGATTATTATTTCTTTTTGGTGAATTGCCCCTTTTATTAATATATACTGTTCTTATAACATCTTTACATTAAAGTCTGTTTCATCTGATATTAATATAGGTATCCAAGCTTTCTTTTGGTAACTACTTACATAGAATATTTTTCTCCATCCTTTTACTTTCAACCTACTTGTGTCCTTGGATGTAAGATGAGTCTCTTGTAAACAGCAGAAAGATGGTTCATGTTTTTAAATCCATTCTGGCAATCTGTGTTTTTAAATTAGGGCGCTTAATCCATTAACATTCAAAGTTATTACTGTAAAAGCAGTTCTTGATTCAACCATTTTTATCCTTTGATTTTTATTTGTCAGATCTATTTTTTCTTTTTCTCTCTTTATCCTTTATGTAACCTCTACTAATACTCTTCCATTCTGTTCCCTCCTCCATGTAATGCTCTTCTGTCTTTTTTTTCAGCTCACAGAACTGTCTTCAGTATTTCTTATAGTGCAGGTCTCTTGTTAAGAAATTCTCTCAGCATTTGCTTACCTGAAAATTTTAAAATCATCTTCACATTTGAAGGACAACTTTGCTGGATAAAGAATTCTTCATTGGCATTTTTTCTCTTTCAGAATCTTAAATATATTTTACCACTGTCTTCTCATCTCCATGGTGCCCAATAAGTAGTCAAAGCTTCGTCTTATGTGCTTACCTTATATGTGGTGATTTGCTCTTCTCTTGCTGCTTTTAGGACACTCATCTCTTCAGCATTTGACTGTCTGATTAGTATGTGTCTTAGTGTGGGTATATTTGGATTAATTCTATTTGTAGTTCATTGGGCTTCTTTGATTTGCACATTTATGTCTTTTTTAAGGATTGGGAAGTTTTCCACAATTATCTCCTCAAATACTCTTCCTAGACCTTTTCTCTTCTCTTTCTTGGACACCAATGATTCTTCTATTTATGCAGTTTGTGTTGCCCATCATTTCCCTGAGATCCAATTCAATTTTTTCCACCATTTGTTCTTTTGTGCACTCAAATTCAGTTGCTCTATCCTCTAGTTTGCTAATTCTTTCTTCTGCCCTTTCAAATCTGCTGTTGTGTGTCTCTAGTATTTTTTTTTTTTTTCTTTGCATGGGTAGGCAACAGGAATTGAACCGAGGTCTCTGGTATGACAGGTGAGAACTCTGCTGGTTGATCCATCATGGCCCACCCTCTAGTATATTTTTAATTTTATCTACAACATATTTAATTTCTGTAAGATTTGCTATTTATTTTTTACTTCTTCAAATTCTTTTTTATGCCCTTTTAGTGTCTTCTCTATATTTTTAACCCTTTAGCCAACTCACTGAAGTGATTTAGGAGATTTGTATGAATATCTTTGATTATTTGTTCCATATTCTGTGTCTCCTCCAGCTTTTTAATTTAGTCATTTGTCTTGGCCGTATCTTCTTGCTTCTTCATATGTTTTGTAATTTTTTTTACTGGTTTCTTGGCATTTGATTATTTAATAAGGTTATTTTAAAAGTTGACTTCCCTTGTTTATCTAAGATTTTGTAGTTATTTGGGTTTGCATTGAATGTCTCCTTTGGAACTTGATGTTTTGTCAGTAATTCCCAGCCATACAGTTGCTGCAACACTTCTCAGAAGTCTGGTAGGGGCTGGGCAGAAAAGCAATTTGCCAGAATATACTTTCCCTGTCTTCCCAGTAGATAGCACTCTTGGGCCACCTCTTTCCCATGACCCTGCCTCTCTCTGACTGCAGCAGCCCACTGTTCCTGGACCCAATCAAGCAACAATCCTGTCAAGGCCACAGTTCTCCATGCGCACCAGAAGCCCCTAATTCTGGGGATGGATTGGGCACCGTGCACTTTGGCTGAGACTCTGCCTGTGTACATGATTCCCAGGCTCCTACACAGAAAGACATCAGGCTGGGAGATTGAGAGGTTCAACTCCTCCAGCCAGCAACTGGCCCAAGAGTGCTCTGCTTTTTGCCAGCCAGCAAGACCTGGGTTTATTTGAGAGCTCTACTTTGACTGTTGGGTCATCCATATTTCTCAGCCAAAACAGGGTCAGGTTCCATGCAGGGGGAGTTAACAAGCTCCAATGGGTCTGGGATAGGGCCTGGAGAAGCTCTGCAAATCCCTGCAATTTCCCTGCACCTTCTGGCCTGCCCAAAAAATGGTGCTGTTTGGTGACTTAATTGTCCTCAGAAGCTGTTTATCTCCTGGCGCCCAGGCAATGACTGACTGGGCAGGGCTGAAACTGTGGGGTTCTCATGCATTCATTTCATTGGCCAAAATCTGGCTCAGTGTGGGGCTGTGTTCCCCACTGTACTTGAGGTGGAGGATTCCCCCAGCTGCCCCAGGCTGGAGCCATTCCCCAGGCAAAGATCAGGCTTGATTCCCTCAAGGGTGGGGATGGGTACCAGGACCCCGGGCTGGAAACACAGTCTTTGTCTACATTTTCTCACATTCTTATGCAGAAAGTAGCACACTCTTGTGCATGAGTAGTCCCAGACCTATGGAGGACTCTAGCATGAGTCACATGAGCATGAAGAATTTGTTCTCCCATGTTTTTATTTTGCTAAAATTATTTTCATTAGTATAAATACATTCTCAACTAAATTACTTAGGAAAATTTTCGTTCATTAATCCATTTTTTTTTTGGTAGAATAAATTGTTTCTATTGATAAATTCTGATATTTTCTTTGGTGGTCATTATTTCCACTAACTACAATTTTCCTGGGTCAGGTAATAGTATGCATTTCCTCCTTAGAAAATGTTAGAAATTTGTGAGACAAAGAGATAGATATGGAGAAGAGTGAAGGTTGACAAGGGAGAAAGAAAGAACAGCGAGATGGAGAAAATGATGAGAATGTAGGAGCAAAGAGAAGTCAGGCAAAGAAGCATTAAAACAGGGAGTATGTGATGTAAGACAAACCAAAGAGCCTGAAAATAATATAGGTAGTCTCATAGCTGGTGGTCCAACTCGGGTTCTTCGCTTGCGTGGGTCCTCCTTCCTCCCTACATAAAGTATTGCACCAGCCTCAGCTCTAGCCATGAAACAGTGAAATGTGACCTGTCCTCCATCTCCAGGGGAGCAGCTTTAGCCCCATTACCCAACATGGGCTAATACCCAGCTGTCTCTGCTAGTTTCTGACCTGGAGCCCAGCAGATCTGCTGCTCCAGCTCTAAATTTCTTACCCACCACGTTTCATCATGTGTTTGAGTGTGGCTGTACTTTTATTACTCTGTCTGTATTTTAACTATCATTGTTCTATATTTGGGTGGGAGAGAGATAGAGTCCTGACAGTGAACTCTAGTATAAAACACATCATGAGTATATTTTATTGAATGAATGAACACAGATATGCCATGTGTCAGCCAGTTTACTGCCATAATTTTAGTCACTTGGATGTACCTCATTTAACCCTAGAAATCAAAAGTACTTAACGCTCTTTAAGTGTCTTTTTATGAATCTTGTACTTTATTTCTTTTATAATCACATTTATTCTATTGTTTCAATATTTTGAATTAAATTAATACTCTTTGTATAAGCCTCGCATTTCAATAAGGAATACAAAGTAGAGAAATTTCCCTCTTCAGAATAACTATTCCAGTTAGTCTTTAATTCAGCAACATTGATTGGGCCTTTTAGTTGTTTACCAAGATTTGGAAAGAATACAAATTATTTGACACTTCGAGTAATTTACAAATGCAGTTTTTATTTGCTTGACAATGCTATTCATTTTCTCCTAAAGGGATGATTTATGTTGGCTTTCACTTTTACATTATTTGTGGACCTAGTTTAGGTGCCAATGTAATTCACCAGCTCTAAGACTGTGGACTCTAGTGTTAGAGAATTGCTTCTTTAATTAGAGTGATAGAGTCTGGAATTGTTCCCGCCATGCCTCATAACCCTAGGGTGTCCTTAAATGTTTTGCTATCATCAATTATCCAAAACAATGCCCTTATAGCCCATCTAAATCATCAAAAGATAAATGAGCTTGCCATTGGGAGAGAATAGTGAAGGCAACTTCTGATTTGAAATGCTGGCCAAGATATGTAATGTGTGATTCCCATGACATGAGGGAAAGAAACAGACAGCCAAAATCATGACAAATTTACCAAGGCTTTGTTGCACAGGATACACTTCTAAAGCTTGAGTCCTTTTATCTGGTCTGCACAGTTGAGTAGAGAGCTGGAAGTTGGGATCAGACTTTTAGGCTTACATTTTGATTGTAACTTTCATCTGTTTAATTCAACAAATACCTATTGTGTACCCACTATAGTACCCACTGAGCAAGGTACTAGAGATAGAACAAAGAAGATTCTGCTTTCATAGTACTTAACTGAGCAATGATAATAATCATTTGGTTACAGTTGTGATGAGTGCTACACAGAACTAGAGAATGCCATAAGCATCCATCACAAGAAAGCCTCATCTAACTTTGGTGTAGAGCATGGGAGTAGTTTAGGAAGTTTTCCCTGAAAAAATAAAATTTAAACTGACACTTAAAAGATGTGCAAGTGAGGACAAGAGGCAAAGATGTATCGAGACCCTATGCAGAAGGAACAGCTTGTGGGATTGCCTTGGCAGGTGTGTTTGGCATACCTAGAATGTTCAGGGCCTGTGGGTCATATAAAGTGGAATATCCTTCTGATATGATCACTTCAATAAAATATCATGATAGTAATTTTTAGTATTGATGTAAAAAAAGATGAATGAGCTACTTTCTATAAAACACCTAGTGTAAGAGTACACACACACACACACACACACAGAGAGAGAGATTACAAAATATAATCACAACTTTGAAATGTGAAATTGAACATGATGTCAATTATAGAATTTTAGAACAAGAAAACAACTTAGAAACATCTTGGCCGATACTTTCATTTATAGATGAGGCCTATAAGATCAGAGAGTTCATTACTTACCCTAGTTTATAAAGTTGCTTAGAGGCAGAGCTAGTAATGCATTTTCTCATTTCTAATTAATTCCTCTTTGTCCTAGAAAGGGAGTTTCAGAGTGAATTACCTCTTATTCAGATGTTACTCAAGATTACATATTAATTTTTGGAGTCAGGAATTGAACTTAAGTTTGTCTGACAACAAAATATATGTTCTTTCACCAAACCATCATGGTATATAGGTGAATAGATGTATATATATATATATATATATATATATATATATATATATATATATATATATATATAAAAGAATGAGAAAATAAATGCCTGATGCTAACAAAATTTAGCACTGTATTTTGATTAGGCACATACTAATTGTTTTGAAAAGAACACTTTTATCATTTGGTGTTTTTTGATGTTTGTTGTAAGGGTAACCAACTTTGACTATATAAGCTAAAAGGGGAATTGTAAGGCCTAGAATTTTTTGGAGGCTTGGGCAATAAGAATCAAGGGATTAAAGAACTTGACAGCAAGAATAATTGGGCAGGATTTTGCTGATGCCTCCATAGAACCAAGAATACATTCCAGCCATCAACTCATCTTGTGATGCTTTCCCTAGATCCAAAACCCTGGTGGTACTCTTACTAGCTAAGAAAAGAGCAAGAGGAAAGGCAATAAGACACACCATCAGTTTCTATTAAGAGGAAGGGAGATGCTCTGTCCCACAAACATTATAAGTACTGTGGAATTTCAGTTAAAAAGGAAAGGAGGTCAGATGTTCGATAGCCAAAAGAATAAAAGATTACACCACAGCATTTTTACTGAATGCTGATGAAAATAAGAATTAAGTAAAAAATAAGTTTAAGTCAGCTAATACTTTAAATGTGCTTTAGAAGAGTGTTTGGTAATACTATGAGAAAGGAGATTAATTCTAAGCAATTAGCTTAAGGCAAGAGAGAAAATAACATCAGTAAAGTTTGTGATTCTAAAGCCATTTAAAAAATGAAAGCTAAGAATTAAATATGCAAATATTTAATTTTAAATTAAATATTTTAAAATTTAAAATTAAAATTAATTTTAATTTATTAAAGTCCATTTAAAAAGCCCACTTTTTTATTTGAAAACTAGAAGCTTTAGGATCATTGACTGACCTATCATATGAGAGTGTAGAAATATTAGTGAAGGAGAGAAAAATTAAAACTAAAGCCTTCTTATATTAATTCTGTTTTCTTAGAATTACAGCCTATTGCAGAGGCAATAAAGATCACTACAAAATACCTAAATTAAATTATTCATATTGTGGGAATGAATAATAAAAATGGACATGACATTTTTCATTAAAAAGACATAGATGGAATGAGTTTTGATTTAGGTTTTTACAAAGTTTAAAGCTTTGTTTATATTATCTATTTGAGCAGAATAATATTTCTACAATGTAGGAAACAAAGGTGAATATTTTTCATCACACTCAGGCATATGCGCTTACCCAAACAGGATTTTGTAGTCATTGGCCAGAAAAGAGTTGTATTTCCCTGATTCCATGTCCTCTATCCATGATGACAGCAAAAAGTTAGTTAATTCCTTTATATTTCAGTGAAGTATTTTGATAAGAAGGCCTCAGGATTTGCCTAAACTTACAAGTTGCAGAGATGTTATTCTCCTGATCTTAGAGAATTTGAATAAAACGCCAAAGGTTATAGGTATTTCCACCGTGAATTTCTAGAAAGAAAACGCTTCACTAAAGAATCCAGGTATTTTGTCTACTGTTTGACCTTTTTCCACACCGTTTGTGTTTGCTAATGCCAGAGTTCTACATGAATGCCACAGTATTTTCTCTCTAAGATTTTAAAGAGTAATGAATAAAGAAAGATGCACATGCCTCTGAAAGAGACATCATAAATTGTAGTTACCGCACACTGAGGTCTTAGCATGGTTCCAAGTAAGCGCCTTAGACAGTGTTATTCATTTAATCATTACAAAGACTCTATGGAATGTGTACTATTGTCCCAATTTTCTATGGAAAAAATGAGGCTAAGTTAACTAAAATGTTCAATTTTTGCACAGATTCTAAGTGGTGGATTTTAGCATATGCGCTTCGAGGCTGAAGTCCATCATCTTAACCACTTCCCCTTAGACCTCTAAACTCTGGGTACTTTTTTCTATTCTCCACCCATCCCCAGTAATGAAATATCATCTCATTAGATTCATTTTGTGTCTCCTCTACCTGTATTTCAGCCTGTAGACTTTACAGTTTGAGTTAATAAGAATCAAACTGAGAATTTGTATGCAAATTGTGTTTGGGAGGCATTTTCCTCCACTATGGAGATTTTAAACCTTGCCACCTAGATTGAGGCAGGTTTGGTGTTTGGCATCTGGCATTGCCAAATAGGGTAAAGTTCTCCTGAGGGTAGTAAGCAAAATCATAGTTCATTTGAGACCCCTTTCAGATGACCCCCTTTTCCAATCCTTTGCCATTTTTATTTTCTCTGGTGTGTTCATGCCCACCTGCAGGTTACCTGCCACTCTTTAAGCTCCAGCTTCTCATCAACAGATATTTATTTAGCACTTATAGTGTTACTCATGATGCATGCAAAGACTATATAATTTTTAAAATTTTATGATCATAGCCCCCTTGTATATTCTAATGAAAGCCATCCTAATCCTATTACCAAATTAACCCATTCACAGATTTAAAATTTGAATTTTAAATCAAAATTCAGCATCTAAGAGTAGAAATTGGGGCATGGCAGTGTGAAGAGGTTAATGAATCTTCTCCCACAAAAAAAAAGGAGAAAATTGTAAACAATTACCATTTCAGAGCCCTGAAAATCAATGAAAGGCACACAAGAAGTTGAGAAGCATTTATTTTCCAAAAGCTAATAAAACTCCATAAGGACAGTGGGATTTGTCTGGACTTCTCTTATCCCCTCTTGACCTCTGATGAAGTAGTCATTTCACCAAAATGCATCTGGCTTTGAAAACCAGTAAACATGCTGCAGAGGGGGTTGAATTTATTTGGTGTGAAGGCCAAAAACATGGTGGCCTGTCAGTAAATCTCAGGAAGAAATATACAGGGAAAACCTCCACCTCTGTTATCCCAAGGAAGTGCAGATGAGAATAAGACAGAAATTCAATGGGGAGAATCTAGAAATGAGAGAAGTATAGATAGAGCTGATAAGCTTTTTATACTTCCCTGACTGACAAAGGAATTATGCACATGGCAAGGAAGACCAAAGTAGACCTGGATGAAAATAAGAACAAATGTGCTAGAGAACAAACCCTATCCACATTTTAGCTGACTACTAAACCATGAAAACACAGAAGTGACTTCTCAGAAGTTGGGTTAAAAAATAAAAGTAAGGACTAAGAACTTGAACAACTATACACTATAAGAGTGGAAATTTAGAAAATCCCCCCAAATTTGGATATTAAATGATGGAATTTTAATACCCATGGATAAAAGAACAAATTTTAAAGGGACTTAGAAAATGTATTGAACCAAATGAAAAGTGAAACAGCATACCAAACATTACCGGCATCAACTAAAACAAGGAAACTTGTAACATAAACACTTATATTAGAAAGGAAGAAAAATTTAAAATCAATAATCTAAGCATCCATGAAGCTGGAAAAAAATTATAGAAAATGAAACCCAAATTAAGAAGAAGAAAAAAAATGAAAGTCAGAATAGATATCAATGAAACAGAAAACAGAGAGATAGCCAATGAAATCAAGTTTACTCTTTGAAAAGATCAAGAAAATTAATAAACATTTAGTTGGATGGGCCAAGCAAAAAGGAGAAAAGGCATAAATGACCAAAATCAGTAATAAAAGAGAAAGTATCACTATTAATTAGAGAAATTAAAAGGATTATGAGTTGGTGCAATGAATGAGTTTATGTCAACACATTAGACAATTTAGATGAAATGGACACTGTTAGAAAAACATAGATAATCAACACTGATTTAAGAAGAAATAGAAAAATCATAATTGTCCCATAGTAAGTAAAGATATTGTATTAGGAACTAAAGATCTTCCCACAAACAAAAGCCTAGACCCACATGGTTTCATTGGTAAATTCTTTCAAATAGTTATAGTAGAGATAATACCTATCCTGCACAAACTCTTTGAGAAGATAGGAGGACGACGAAGATTTCCCAACTCATTATTTGAGTTTGGTAAACAGTATTCACTCCCCTAATTCTCTCCAGTCTCACCTCCAAATACACCTAACTTGAGTTTATCTTAACCATCTAATTCCCATTAGATAACTATGTTCTACCTGCACATATGCAATTCCCTTCCGCAGCAACTCATTTATTTATGTAGATTCTCATTCCGGTGTTTGCCTTTAACAAAATTTGCTCATTACCTGCCCTTTCATGCATTTTTCTATATTAACCTCACTCTCTTTAAGCTATTCCTTTACTCTGTTAATACTAAGAATTAGACAACTGATTTGCTATGTATTTGTTGACATTCTGATCTTCAGCTTTCCTTATTACCTGTTTCTGTAGAAAAAGTAACATACAGAGCTCCTTAGAGATACCTGCTTGCAAGACTGACCCCTGAATGGGAGTAGGAACTTGGATTCCCTGGGCACTGAGCCTCTAATGAGATTTCCTTGAAACAATCACTCACACATGTTGTCAAATTCAGTGCTGGAGGAATTAAACCCTTCCTTTGTGACTAGAGGATACTTGGAAGCAGAGATTTACTTTCTTCTTGGCTTTACCCTATGCACTTTTCCTGTTAGCTGATTTTGCTCTGTAATCTTTCACTGTAATATATTTTAGCTCTCAATATGATTATATGTTGAGTCCTTTGATTCTTCCTAGGAAATCATTAAACTTAGGAATTGTCTTAGGGACCCCTATAGTACCATCTGTGTATTTGTTGGGTATTTAAGTGCTTTCCAATGATCTGTCATGCCTAATGTAACCAAAATATGTTTGCATAATTTTTGGACTGTAAATTGTATTAGTTCCTTGGTGTAGAAGCCAGATGGTGAATTCGTTTTTAAGAGAATATGCAAATTTAAAATTCATGACACATACTATTAAAATGAAATCTAAAAGTAATTGGTTATTTTCAAGGACTATTGATAGAATATATTTCTTTTCTTCTAGATTCATGAAGCTATCTGCAATATAGGGCAATTATTTTTAAATATAATTATATTATAAAATAACATTAATCTAAGTATTTTTGATAATTCAGATAATCTTTTCTTACATTTTTGGTCTTTTGTGTTCTGTGACAATGCAATTTATTCTCAGTGGATATTAACTGTCCCCTTATTGTACTTGTACAGGCTTATGTAATAATTGACATTTATTTATGTAACAAGTGGCACTTCATTTGGTTCTTCACTTTCTGAAATCATGGAATGAAATAATATCCTCTCTACATTTGCCAGGGTGTTTGATTTCCATCATTTCTAGTATCTAAAGTTTTTGGCTTCTAACTATGTAAGGGAAGATATTGTTTACTTTGAAATTTGAGCCATACACAATCCTTCAAATTCAATTTTTTTTTAAACCAAGGAAAGAGCAATTACTTTTCTTCTCTGCACCGTATTGTCTACCCCTTCTTCATGGTATGGGAGAAAGAATTCTAAGTTGGCTCCTAATGATTCCTGCTTCCTAGTATTCATGTTCTTGTAATCTCCCCTTGAGCAACTTGCTTCTAACTAACAGAACATGGTTAGAATATGGCAATTTTGAGGAAGTGTCATTTCAATGATTACATTAGAAAAGATTAGTACTTACGTTTTGCTATCCAACTCTCTTGATGAAGCAAGCTGCTGTGTTAGAGAAGCCCACATGGCAATGGACTGGGGGTGGTCTCGGGACAATAGCCAGTAAGGAACCAAGGCTCTAAGTCCAGCCATCCATGAGGAACTGAATCCTGCCAACAACGTGAGTTTTAATGTGGAGACCTTCCCAGAGGAGAAAGCTCAGAGCCTATGGTGAAACCTTGATTTCAGCCTTGCAAGGGACTGTAAAGCAGAGATGCCAGCTAAGCTGTGCCCAGATTCCTGAATCTTAGAATCTGCCACATAATAAAAGTGTTTTAATTTTCTAAGTTTTGGTGATAGTGTATTGGTCTGTTAACGCTGCTGGAAAGCAATAAACCAGAAATTAATTGGTTTTTATAAAGGGAATTTATTAATTTGCAAGTTTTATAGTTTTGTTTTGTTTTTTTAATTTGCATATGGGCAGGAGGCACCAGGGATCGAACTCCAGACCTCCAGCACGGCAGGTCGGAGCTCTGCCTGCTGAGCCACGGCAGCCGCCCTCAAGTTTTATAGTTTTAAGGCCATTAAAATGTCCAAACTAAGGCATCCAGAGAAAGACACCTTGACTCAAGAAAGACCAATGTTTCCGGGACGCCTATCAGCTGGGAAGGCACATGGCTGGTGTCTGCTAGGGTCTTTGGCTTCTGATATCAAACAGCTTCCCCAAGGGTCTTTTCTTTCTGTCTCTCCTGGGTCTCCTGTTGGCTCTCTGTCAACTCTGAAGCTTTTTCCAAAATGGTTCCCTCTTAAAGGCTCCAGTAAAGGTCCCACCTTGAATGGGTAGAGACAGATCTTCATGGAAACCACCTAATCAAAATTCCCACCTACAATTAGTCAGGTCACATCTCCATGGAATAACTTCATCAAAAGATCCCACCCTACAATTCTGAATCAGGATTAAAGAACATGGCTTTTCTAGGGTATACAATAATTTCAAACCGGCACAGGTAGTTTGTTGCAAAACAGTAGATCAACTAAGACTAGAGGTTTCCTTTTCTCATCAAAATTTGTCTTCCTATATCCCTTGGGCTCTGTCCCTTCCAGTGCATCCTCAAAGGATACCCACCTTCCACTTTACCCTTCTTTCTAGAATAGCCTTCACTTAAACTATGTTTAATATGTACCTTTAAAATATATATTAAAGACTAATTTCCCAGGCTAAAAATTAAAAATGAGAGTACATGTAGCAACTTGTTCTGATTAAACCATAATGGCCAATTTTCAGGTATAATTCTACCATCTTCAGCTAGCCAATTAAGTTACACTGGATCCCACTTTTACACTGCATATTAATTGACTTAATAAGTCACATCTGTTGCTTCCTCAGAGAGACTGTCTCCTTCTTTATCAATAATTTAGAAAAATTCATGTTTCTGAATAACTTTATTACATATATATTTATATTGTCATTAATTGCATCTGCAAGGGTATCAACTTCAAGTTTCCAATGTTTTGCTTTCTTTTGTCTTCCTTTCCTTCCATGTATGAAACCAAAACTGATAATGATATGACAACAAGGTTGGTAATATATCCCAATAAAGAAAAATGAAAATCACCATATTTTGAAATAAAATGCCGTATCAATATATTATCTTTATTCCTTTTTTTTTGAATAATCAATGTTAGACACAACTCTAAGTTCATTTGCTGTTGATTCATGTTCTTCCTAGAATAATTGTGGAGATTGGTCCTACTTTTCATATGACTGTAATCTATTTTCTCTTAAGTAGATTAATAAAACTAGTTGAAATCATTGTCAATATACTGCTTTAAGGTATATTTAAAAAAACTAAGTCTGCCAAGCTTTCAGTGTTTCTTCAGGATACAAGGGCCTAAAATAATACTTCTCATTATATGAGTGGTAAAGGGCTTGTTTTGCTTTTATTTTACATCTGTGATCAACAAATGCTTTGATGAAATACAATGAAATAAGTTACTCGAAAAACAAACAAGAAGTAACACAAACATGAGCTTATACATTTTATGTTAAAAATAGTAACAATTTTTATTATGAGACTCAACTGATTTTATCAGATTGCTGTGAAACTTTCTAAGCACTCTCAATTTCCACACTTACTACAGTCTGGAAATAAACAGGTCATGGACCAACCCCAAGCTACAGAACTTTTATATTTGGGGATCTCTGCTGTAGAAAACTATCTTTAGTTTGAAGACAAAGAATCTTGTAGCACAGTGTTTTAAGAATGTTTATTTGAATTTCATTGGTCTTCAAGTCTTATATTGCATAAAAGTGTCCAATATATAGTGTAATATCAAACACAGAGAAAGGTTTATCCTGCTGCCCATTCCGATACTCCCTAACTTGGGTAAAGGCCAAAGCATCATCTTAGTTTATGTAAGAATTTTCCCATCATAAGGTAAAATTGTGAGGCAGACCTGAGCATGGTTAAAGGATCTCAAAGAACATCTTGCAGGGAGGGGAAATGAAGTTCATATGAAAAATCTGGGTAGTAAGGTGGTAATTTAGGGGAGTCCAGGAAATCTAATCATGCTGAGGAGTGGGAATCTGAAAACATATTTTTTCCCTAAAGAAGTTGGCTTGGGGTGGTGATAAAGTCCAAATGTCTCTGACCTGATAATGAGCTGTCTCAGCAGATTTCATTATGCCTGGCTCTCCAATCGTACATGAGGCTTACCAAGTTGATAAGATACCCCTGTATTTGGTGTGAACTCTAATGCTCTTTAACCTAAATTAACTGTTAAATAATATATCCTATTGAATTTGTGGAATAATGACTTTCTTCAAAATCTGCAAATATGCATTCCTAATTGCTAGAAGATAGATTATAGTAGATTACAAAAGTAAAAAATAGATGGAATTTTAGAGGCAGTACAAATCAAATGGAAATCAGAAAATTCTGTGTGGAAGTGATTTATTTTCTGCACTACCTCATGTGCTTTTTATTTTTTAGATGTAATCAATTCCTAATACATTTCTAAATGCTCTTTTTGTTGCAAAATAACTCCCTTTTAACCAGGAAGGAGGAGAGCTAATGTACTTTTTGTTTTGTTTTTGGTCAATGCCGGAATTGGATCGTAATGCAAACATAAATTTAGGTGCATTCATGTATGCAAAAATCTGTAAATCATACTGAAACCAGTATCTCCTTATGTATTTAAGATATCATAGTTGCCTTTTTCTTCTAAAGTCTTCTCCTTGTTATCTAAATGTATGGTAAAGCAGGCTTCACATACTTCGGGAAATAGATGGAATAGGATCCTTGACTTCATGTCAATCCTTGGATCTCCAGAATGTTATTCCTTTAGCCACTGATCACTGCATACCTTAATGGTGTAGGTGAAGAAAATTTCAACTAGTATAACTCAGTATATAGAAACATCTTTGTAAGAAACCTTTGTTAACAGACTAACTCTCCTTTCTAGTTTCTTAGAATATTCTCACAAGTTCCAATCAAATTTTATTCTGTGATTCAATAAACTATCACTTAGATCAGAGTGACTTTGTCTCAATATAGGACTAAGTGATACCACAGCATAAGTGACACTGAGAAACTTAGTTCAAACTTTAGAAGTTTGAACTTCAGAATACCAAACCAAAAATACATGGGTTGATGGAATAAAGTCAGTATTCATTCTATAAAACATAGTCACTGTCTTTTATATTTCAACTTATTTTCACAAATATTTATGTAACACCTACTCTGAGCAAAACAGTTTCTTATAATTCATGCTATATTAGGTCTTCTGTGTTGCCCCTTCCTTTGTTGAAATCTTACTTGAAGAGGAAAACGTAAGAGTGAGGGGATTGAGCTTCTGATTAGAATAACTCATGATAGAATGATTTTCCCCAAACTGAACCCTGGCACAGTTCAAATATTTAGTAGACAGAAAAAACTGATTGAATATATGCACCATAACTCATAGCCACCTGGTTTAGAAACTATCCATAAAGAGAAGATACATTTTTGTTAGGGGAAAACTGTTTTAAGGGTCACTAATATTATTTTCCCCTTAGCCCTCCTTAATTCATGACCTTCACCCTAGTTGACCCAGAATATTCATGTTCCTGGGCTTGGTGGAAGGAGAAAAAAGGTTAGGACTTTTTTTTTTTTTTCACTAGAGACATTGTGGGTTTGCAGAATAATCATGCATAAATACAGGAGTCCATATACCACCAACATCCTGCATTGGTTTGGAACATTTGTTACAGTTGATGATAGGACATTTTTATAATTGTATTATTAATTAAACACCATGGTTTAACTTAGTTCAAACTTTAGAAGATTGAACTTCACTGTGTAATAGTTACATGGAAATTTTTTTAAATTTTTTTATTCTGTTAACATGTATACAATCTAACATTTCCCCTTTTTAGTCAAATAAAGATATAAACTTCAGTATTGTTAATCACATTCACAGTATTCTGCTACTATCAGTGCCATCTATTTCTGAAACATTTCCTGCATTCTAAACAGCAACCCTGTACATTTTAAGCGTTGTTCCATTCTCTAACCTGACACCATCCCCTAGTAACCATTATTCTTGATTCTGACTCTATGAATTTGCCTGCTCTATTTGTTTCAAATCAGTGAGCTTATACAATATTGGTCATTTCTGGCTGGGCTTCACTCATTCAACATGGTATCTTCAAGGTTCATCCATGTTGTTGCATGTATCAGGACTTCATTTCTGTATGCTGTGTGGTTGGGTCATATTTCATTATTTTTCCATGTGAATATCCCAGTATTGTAGCACCATTTGTTGAAATTTTTTGTTTGTTAGTTTAGTTTGGTTTGGTTGTTTGTTGTTTTGAGGGGTGGAAGTGCATGGACCCAGAATCGAACCTGGGTCTCCCACGACAGGTGAGAATTCTACAACTGTACTACCCTTGGACCCCCCTTAAGACTTCATTTCTTTTTATGGCTGAAAAATATTCCATTGTGTCTATATTCCATGTTTTATTTGTCTATTTACTTGTAGATGGATTCTTGGTTTGTTTCCATCTTTTGGCAATTGTAATACCACTATGAACATGAGTGTGAAAATATCTGTTAAATTCCCTGCTTTCAATTCTTTGGGGTATATACCTAGTGGTAGGATTGCCAGGTCATATGATATTTCTATACTTAGCTATCTTAGGAATTGCCAGACTGTTTTCCACAGTGGCTGCACCATTTTACATTGCCACCAGAAATAAATGAGTGTATGCTTTCCGATAGTTGTTATTTTCCATTTTGTTAATAGCAGACAGTATGAAATGTTA